>RJWJ010019251.1:0-25250 GCA_004363605.1 Indri indri | reverse complement strand
TACAGGCGTGAGCCACCGTGCCCAGCCTCTATTCTGTCTTTATTATAAAATCTTTATAATCTGATACCTGTTAATGAGGGGTTAGGCACTGTCGTGAGGAGTAGATACGATGTTTGATGCATCTATCACGGAGCAATGCACAATAAATGGCTGTGGACGTGAACAGAAACTTGCTTCCCCAGAAGGACAAACAAAGTGCTTTGAAAAGTGGTTTCCTGCCCTTCCCCCATGTTGGCATTTCCCGTGGTGGCCCCCAGACCAGTGGTCACTCCTGACCTTGGGCCTCGGTGCCGCCGCCTCCCGCACAGGGCGTGGGTGTGCCAGGGGAGGGTGCTAAAGTCAGTTTACATGAGACCTTTGGACTGCTTTGTACTGCTTTTTCCTCCGCGTTTGCTGGGTTTCCGTTCTTTCTCCTTTGTTTTAGACATAGATTCATTCTAACTGATTTTAAGTTCATTGAGGGTAGTATTATTGGCATAACAGGATAAAAAGAAAAATGTGTTTACGGCTGCACTGATGCAGTTGATGGAATTAATAGAAGGGTTCTTTTCACAAAACATCATCTGTAGTTTCATGGACACACCCCTAGGTGGAGAGAGTGAGCTGCAGGGGAAGAATCTCAAGTGCTGGCTTGGCCTTCTGGTATCTGAATTCCATGCTCAAGCAAACCGCCCCCAAGGCAGTATAGCCCCAACAGTCCTCTGCATGACAAGAAGGCTTTCCACAGTAGACTGTTAATAAATAGGTTCGGGAATCGCTGCATGTGCTATGCGGAGGTTAGAGACCTCGTACTGTTTAACTATGAGAATGGGGTGGGAATATCTCACGTGATACCTCTGAACAAGCCAGGACCCACAACACAACAGAACCAGGGCCCTCTGCCTCCCCAATCTGAAGCCGGCTCTTGAGGTTCTTTAGAATCTTATGGTAAATTAATATTCGGGATTCCAGTCAATATATTGGTGTTCTACAGATTTTGGGGGGCATGGACCCATCCTTCATGTGCAGAAAGTCCCAATAATCATATTTTCTGACCCCATAGGATGTGCCAGTCACTGTGCTAGGCAGAGGGGTAGAGATAGTGAACAAAACAGAAATTGTGCAAGCCCTTTTGGAGGTTAAAGTCTAGTGCAAGCTCTGTCTAACAGAACTGTCTGCAGTGACGGAAATGTCCTATCTCTGCGCTATTCCACACAGTGGCTACAAGCCGGATGTGGCTATTGACTACTTGACACATAGATAGTGTGACTGAGGAATCGAATTTCTAACTTTATTTCATTCAAATGGATTTAAGTTTAAATAGCGCATTTGGCTGCTGGCTACTGGACTGGCAGTGCAGTCCTGGGCAGCACAGGGCAGAAGGATGTGTAATATGAAAAGGGAAGACTTGAATTCAGAACACCTGAGTTTGAGCCCTGCCTTTGCCCTCAACTAACTGTGACCTTGAGCAAGTCAAACTTATTAAGCCTGCCTTGGAGAGAGTAACTACGTCTTGGGGTTGCTAAGGAGATTAACTTATAAATTTGCGGGGGGAAAAAGTTCTTTACAACCTATGAAGTACTATGAAAATATGAAATGTTATTTTAATGAATTCTATTAACATTAACATGAAGAACTTGTAATGTTTTCAATGTGATTTTCCGTTAATTTACACCTTAAAATATTGTTTAATTATAGGCAATTCAGGGTGTTAGTCTTTGAGCCCAGTTAGCGAGTAATCGTTCTTGCTTTTTATTCTAAGATTTGTAATGAAGCCACTATTCTGTTCATTAATATTACTAATTGCCTTGCCTTGCTGCTAATAAATATTTGGATGCAAGTGGTGCCGTCACAAATCTCCTCCTTCCCTCAGGCCCACTGAGGCATCCTCTTTCTGCCATTTCTCCTGGTGTCTGTCAAAAGAGCAACTGCAGGAGGGGCCCGGTGCAACCCTGCTCCACTCCACACTCCAGCTCTGCCTCAGCGGAGTGGCGAGCCTGAGGCTTGTGTGAGGAAGATGACAGGACACTGTGCAGCCTCTCCCGGTGGGCGGTTTACCTGCCTGCACCCCTGGTGGTGACACGTGGGCATTGCAGGGTGTAGCCTTACCCGTCGTGGAAGGGGTATCCCCACGTGCTATTGGCCATAAGACATTTAGGACCCTTGTTGATTGAGACGGCTGAGATGACAAAGGAATATCCAGCGCCCAAGAATCCGATCGCAGCAAATATTGTGGAGGTGAACATCTGAAAGAGAAGGAGAGAGACAGCCAAGTTCTTCAGGTGGCCCAGAGGTTACACTCAGCAAACCTAACCAGCCTGTTGAATATGGTGACTACAGGGAAGTTACGGGGTAGGAGCCAGGCTTTACAGTAGGTGGGGCCTGTGGGGTCTTCTAGAATGAATTTTGGCATCCCATGTTCCCTTCTTCACCCCATTTCCTTATCTTTTTCACCTATTCATTGATGACTGAGGTGCTGGTTACAGTTTGACACCTTTGAACCAAGCCTTTTTAATCTTCTTATGGATAAAATCTCCTCCATGGGCTAACATGTAAGGCCAATCTATAATTGAATCAAAGAATCTTAGGTTTGGCAGTAACCTTAAAAGTTTCTGGTCCAATTATCCTGCTTAGGTTGTCACTGTGGTGTCTCATGGGGCAGGCGGGTTCTGCTTATGAGAAGGGATAGAAGTCTGGAATGTCTCTTCATTGGTCCTAGTTACATTCCTTGAGGCCAAAAAGATTAAGTCCAACCTCTGTACCATTTGGCAGCAGCCTTTAAAATATCTGAAGATCACCTTTACACTACTCCACCCTCCCACTCTCTGAGTGTTTTCTCTTCTTTCGGTCAAACAATCCCAGCAATTCCGGTTCTTCTAAATATTTTTATATGACAGAGATTAATTAGTAAAAAGATTAGACCAGTTTCTTTTTTCAATTATACATATGAAAAGAATTATGAAAGACAGAAGCAATCCTGGAGTCTGTCCAGGCTAACTCCTCTTACAGATGAAAAAACTTAGGCCCAGAGATGTTAAGAACTTTTGCAATGTCCATTCTAAACAGTAATTAGAGAGGAATATGGAAACATTTATAATTTTGGAAGTGGAAAATGATCACCTCTATTACTTTGGTGACAAAACATGAGGGTTTAAAAGTCAGCAGACCCAGGCTCAAATCTCAGCTTTGCTACTTTGCTCTGCGTGATGACTCTGCATAATGAATATATCCTCAGAGTCTTCGTTTTCTCATCTATAAAGTGGGTATGATGGAGCCTACCTTAAAGGTCTATTGTGAAAATTAGATATGATAACCTAAGTTAAATGTCAGCTACTTTTCCTTTCCCCTTTTGTGTATTATTAACAATATTATCACAGCATATAATTGAGGTGGAGTGGGGTTTGGGGGTGGAGAGGACCTGATTTGCCTGGGAGATTGGAATGTATTTAATAATGGAGTTCCACTTTAGCTGGTATTCATTTTCATATCATGTATATATGTATTTTTGATGTAACTTTTCAATACTGAGCTCCAGCTTCACGTGCCTTATGAAGGCTTGTCTGACACCCTTGCAAAATGGACCGATTTCTCCTTCATATCTCCCACCCCCGTCCTCTGGATTGTATGACTTCTAGCACAGTGGAGTGCCTCTAACACATGAATGAAAAGCTTTTTATGGCCGTCTTCTCCAAACAGAGCATAAGGTCTTTGAAGTCATGAACAATGAGTTATTTGAAGATAGTTGGGGCATTGTTCCACCCCTACTTTAGTCTATATGATTTTTCTTCTTCCTACCTTATCAAAGGCACCGGATAACTACTTGTTGGATGTTTTCAACCAATAAGGTTTCATATTACTCACTTTTTAGATTTTTGCCTATTTTCTTTTTATGTCTTTAGGGTATCTTAAATCCATTTTTACCACCAAGAACACTTGTGAATTCAACCTAGGTCAGAAGTACATGAAAATTTTGGTCAATTTCTCATGTTAGAAAAGGCAATCTCTTTTCCAAAGAATGTGTAGTTGAATAATTACTGGAATAATTACTGGATTATGTAAATAGGTTTCATTCCCGATGCATTTCTAAGAGCACAGTATTTATGATATGCTAATGTGTGAACTTCCAAGAAGGGGATATACTATGTATATGGGAATATAAGGAATATTATTAGCTCTCAAATTATTCCTCAGAAGTGGAGGAATTGCCTTAGAGTTGAGTTCTTATTTCATCTATCAGGGAATAGGGTATTTCCTGAAATAATTAATTTTAGTACTGCATTGAGAAAATAGTAGTCGGAAACAACCCAATCAATGTTAGATGACAGATTTGTTAAAATTTTTTTCTTAACAAAAATTTATCAATTATTCTAAAGAGGTTGACCCCCAAATTCCTAGTTCTGGATATTATGGTTAACAAGCCTTTTAAAGAGCATTCTAAAATGAGTACACTTAGTGTTTACAATTGTGGGGATCATTAATACATACCCGGTAGAGGAATGCTTGAACATTGACTTTGTCTTTTGGAAACTGATATTTGTGACTAAGAGTGACATTTGCAGACAGCATTGTACATGGATACAAAAATGTTGTATCCAAACTTAAATGGAAGAGATGTGCTGTGGGAATCTTTTGATGGCTCAAAGGGTGTCTTTCGTAGTAGCAAAGACATTGATGTCAAAGAAGCAGGAAGACATTTTAAAATAAATGAGTGCGAGAAACATTATAGTTCAAAATAATTAAATTATTACATATTTTATGTAACATGTGGTTTAAAATATGTTTATATTTCCTGCAGAAATAAAACAATATATAAGGAAAAATATCTTTTTGATTATTCGACTTTCTGATTTTGAGTTCTAATTATTATTAGTCAGAAATCATTAAACTATAGATGGTTAAGAATATAGGAGTGTTTAAATCGCTGTAATAAAAAATAATTATTGTATTTCCAGGAAGGCCGTTTGGAAGTCTTAGGAGTTCTGGGTTCCAGCCCTCTCAGCATCACTGTGCTAAACAGGGGGAAGGAGTGGGCAGATCTAAAAGATCCCTTTGGCTAAAACAATGCAGGATTTCCATATCTACTTGCTAGTTTGTTTGTAACTTAACTTAAAGCAGATTTAAGTTGTCATCTGTTTAAAATAATTGGTTATAAAATGTTTTTTGCAAGTCTCATGGTAACCTCAAGTCAAAAAACCTACAACACGTACACAAAAAATAAAACGCAAGAAATTAAAACACACTACCAGAGAAAATCACTTTTAAGAAAAGAAGGCAAGAAGGAAGGAAGAAAGAAAGAGAGGATGGCAAAACAATCAGAAATCAAATAATAACATGACAGTAGTAAGTCCTTACCTATCAATAATAACATTGAATGTGAATGGACTAAACTCTCCAATCAAAAGACATAGAATAGCTGAATGGATAAAAAAAACAAGAGCCAACCATATGTTGTCTGCAAGACACACACTTCACCTGTAAAGACACACATAAACTGAAAATGAAGGGATGGAAAATGATATTTTATACAAATGGAAACCAAAAGAGAGCAGGAGAAGCTATACTTCTAACAGATAAAATAGATTTAAAGACAAAAACCATAAAAAGACACAAAGAAGGTCATTGTATAATGATAAACGGGTCAATTCAGCAAGAGGATATAACAATTCTAAATATATATGCACCCAACACTGGTGCACCCAGATATATAAAACAAATATTATCAGAGCTAAAGAGAGAGACCGAGCCCAATTCAATAATCATTGGAGACCTCAATACTCCACTTTCAGCATTGGACAGAGCATCCAGACAGAAAATCAACAAAGAAAGATTGGACTTAATCTGCACTACAGACCAAATGGACCTAATAGATATTTACAAAATGTTTCATCCAATAGTGGCAGGATACACATTCTTCTCCTTATCTCACGGGTCGTTCTCAAGGATGGAACACATATTAGGCCAAAAAACCAAGTCTTAAAAAGTTAACAAAAGATTAAAGTCATACTAAGTAACTTCTCTGACCACAATGGAATAAAACTAGAAATCAATAACAAAAGGAACATTGGAAAAAATGCAATACATGGAGATTACACAATATGCTCCTGAATGACCAGTTGATCAGTGAAGAGATTAAGAAGCAAATTAAAAATTTCTCAAAACAATGAAAATGAAAACACAGCATATCAAAACCTACAGAATACAGAAAAAGCAGTAATAAGAGGAGAGTTTATAGCAATAAGTGCCTACATCAAAAAAATAGGAAAGCCTCAATTAAACAACCAAACAATGCATTGCAAAGAACTAGGAAAACAAGAGCAAACCAAATCCAAAATTAATAGAAGAAAAGAAATAATAAAGATCAGAGCAGAAATAAATGACATTGAAAAAAAAATACAAAAGATCAATGAAACAAAAATTGATTTTTTAAAAAGATAAACAAAATTGACACACTTTTAGCCAGACTAAGAAAAAAAGAGAGAAGACCCAAATAAATGAAATCAGAGATGAAAAGGAGACATTACAGCTGATACTGAAGAAATCCAAAGGATCATTGGAGACTACTATGAGCAACTATACGACAATAAATTGGAAAAGCTGAAAGAAATGGATAAATTCCGAGACACATACAACCTACAAAGATTGAACCAAGAAGAAATCCAAAACCTGAATAGACCACTAACAAATAATGAGATAGAAGAAGTAATAAAAAGTCTCCCATCAAAGAAAAACCCAGGACCCGATGGCTTCACTGCTGAATTCTACCAAGCGTTCAAAGAAGAACTAATACTAATCCTACTGATACTATAATATTACAAAAAATTCAAGGAGGAGGAGATAGCCAAACTCATTCTATAAGGCCTGTATCACCCTGATACCAAAACCAGAGAGAACAAAAAAAAAAAAAAAAAAAAAAAAAAAAAAAAAAAAAAAAAAAGAAAAAAAAAAAAAAGAAAAGAGAACTGTAGGCCAATATCTCTGATGAACATAGATGCAAAAACCCTCAGCAAAATAGTAGCAAACCATATTCAACAACACATTAAAAAGTTATTCATCATGATCAAATAGGATTCATCTCAGGAATGCAAGGATGGTTCAACATATGATGTAAGTCAATCAGTGTGATACGTCATATCAACAGAATAAAGGACAAAAACTATATGATCATTTCAATTGATGCTGAACAAGCATTCATTTAAATTTAACATCCATTCATGATTTAAAAAATTGAATACAGAAGTAACTTACGTCAACATGATAAAAGCTATATGTGATGGACTTGTATCATACTGAATGGGGAAAAACTGAAAGCCTTTCCTCTAAGATCTGGAACAAGACAAAGATGCCCACTTTTACCACTGTTATTCAACAAAGTACTGAAGTTCTAGCTAGAGCAATGAGACAAGAGAAAGAAATAAAAGGCATCCAAAGAGAAAAAGAAGTCGAATTATCCTTATTTGCAGATAATACGATCTTATATCTAGAGACAACTAAGGACTCCACTAAAAAACTATTAGAACTGATAAACTAATTCAGTAAAGTTGCAGGATATAAAATTAACATACAAAAATCAGTAGCATTTCTATATGCCAACAGCAAACAATCTGAAAAAGAAACCAAGAAAGTAATCTCATTTACAATAGCTACAAATAAAATAAAATAACTAGGAATAAACTTAACCAAAGAAGTGAAAGATCTCTACAATGCAAACAACAAAGCACTAATGAAAGAAATTGAAAAGGACACAAAAAAATGGAAAAATATTCCATGCTTATGGATTAGAAGAATCAATATTGTTAAAATGTCTATACTACCCAAAGCAATCTACAGACTCAATGCAATCCCCATCAAAATACCAATGACATTCTTTGATGTCAGGTAGAAATAGAAAAAATAATCCTAAAATTTATATGGAACCAAAAAAGACCCAAAATAACTAAAGCCATCCTAAGCAAAAAGAACAAAACTGGAGGAATCACACTACCTGACTTCAAATTATACTATAGAGCTATAGTAACCCAAACAGCATGGTACTGACATTAAAACAGACACATAGACCAATGAACAGTATGGAGAACCAAGAAATAAATCCACATGTCTATAGTGAACTTATCTTTGACAAAGGTGCCAAGAACACACAGTGGGTAAAGGACAGTCTCTTCAATAAATGGTACTGGGAAAACTGGATATCCATATGCAGAAGAATGAAACTAGATCCTTATCACTCATCATATATAAAAATCAAATCAAAATGGATTAAAGACTTAAATCTAAGACCTGAAACTAAGAAACTACTAAAAGAAAACACTGGGGAAATGCTTCAGGACATTGGTCTGGGTAAGGATTTCTTGAGTAATACCCCCAAGGCACAGGCAACCAAAGCAAAATTGGACACGTGGGATCACATCAAGCTGAAAAGCTTCTGCACAGCAAAGGAAACAATCAACAAAGGGAAGAGGCAACCCACAGAATGGGAGAAAATATTTGCAAACTACCCATATGACAAGGAGTTAATAACTAGAATATATAAAGAGCTCCAACAACTCAATAGGAAAAAAAATCAAATAATCTGATTAAAAAATGGGCAAACGATCTGAATAGACATTTCCCAAAAGAAGACATACAAATGGCCAACAGGCCCATGAAAAATGCTCAACATCATTAGTCATCAGAGAAACGCAAATCAAAACTACAATGAAATGCCACCTTACCCCAGTTAAAATCGCTTTTATCAGAAAGACAGGCAATAATGAATGCTGGCGAGGATGTTGAGAAAGGGAACCCTTGTATACTATTGGTGGGAATGTAAATTAGTGCAACCACTATGGAAAACAGTATGGAGGTTCCTCAAAAACTAAAAATAGAACTACCCTATGGTCCAGCAATCCCACTGCTGGGTATATATCCAAAAGATGGGAATTCAATTGAAAAGATGTCTGCATTCCCATGTTTATTGTAGTACTATTCACAATAACCAAGCTATGGAATCAACCTAAGTGTCCATCAGTGGGTGAATGGATAAAGAAATCATGATACATATATAAGATGGAATATTATGTAGCCACAAAAAGAATGAAATCCTGCCATTTGAAACAACATGGATGGAACCGGAGAACATTATGTTAAGTGAAATAAACCAAGCATAGGAAGACAAATCTCTCATGTTCTCACTCATATGTGGGAGCTAAATTAAAAACAATTGATCTCATGGAGACAGAGAGTAGAATGATGGTTACCAGAGGCTGGGAAGGGTAGCAGGGAGTGGGGGATAAAGTGGGGATGGTTAATGGGTGCAAAAATATAGTTAGGTAGAATGTACAATATTTGATAGCACAACAAAGTCACTGCAATCAACAGTAAGTTGGGGTATACTTTATAATAACTAAGAGAATGAAATCGGAATGTTCCTAACACAAAGAAATCTTAAATGCCTGAGATATTGGATACTCCAACTACCCTTATTTGATTAATTCACATTGTATGCCTGTATCAAAACATCACATGTACCCTATAAAGATATACAACCATTATGTACCCATAATAATTAAAAATAAAAAAATTTAGAAATGAAATATGATCCACCTTAAAACCAGTGTGGAATAACTTCAATTTATCATGGGTTTCATGATAAAAATTTCTTATCTTAAAATAAAAGTTATTGAGATCAAGCTGAACACATTAGAGAGTAGACACTCCATAAATGATGCTATTTAAAGTAAATGGGCAAAAGGCCTGGGATATCTTTGGAAGGAGACAGAAATTGGGAATAGTAGAGAACTCGGCGGAGGGGAATTGGCAGACTTCGGAGTCAGAAATGGGAGCCTTCTCTGTAGTTTTTGCACTATGGGCATTCCCTACCTAGTCTAGGTGAAAAACCAGCAAAGAGAGACTCTGCTGTTGTGGTCGAAGGCATGGTTACAGGCAGATGGATCTCGGTCTGGGTCTGGTTCCTCCCTCATGACCTTGGTAAGTTAATTTTTTTTGCCTCCAGTGCCTATTCTGTAAAATAAGGCTCAATAATGAGTACTTGCCTCACAGAGCTCACAATATGTAAGATAAAGTAATCAACAGTAAATAGGGAATCAAAGGTACACAACTCTAGAAAATTGGATAATCCCAGGTGTGGTAGGCTACTAGAGAATGACAAGTACTTCACGGATAGGACACCCAGAAATCTCTTTTGCCTATACCTGAGATTCGGCTAATTTTCCATGACATTAATAAGCACTTGATAAATGTCATTATTATATTATAATATTTTTGTTATCATATCCTCACACACTCTTACTTCCCACCAATGCAGAGAGAATAACTCTGGGACAGGCGGGGAAATAAACAGGCAAATTCCCCCATGGCTGCTCAGCACACATACTCTGTTCACATTGTCAAAGAAACATGTTTATAGCACATGCTGCAAATGCTTCCCTTGAGAGGGAAGATCGGAAGGTCCTGTAATCAGATACCCTCTAATTCGCTATTTGTCAGCTTGAAGGCCTCCCTCTCTATTGGGCTCCTCAGGCAGACAGGTGGCATCAGATCCCAGCTCTGTCACTGCTTGTGATGTGTCCTGGGTCATGGAGGTGCTTATGCTGGCCAAAGCATGTCTGGTGGGCATGGGCATTCTTCCTTAGCAAACATTCTCAGACATGCATAGAGATTACTTGAAGTCTTTTTTTCTCCTAAAACATTAATATCCTGTATTTTCTGCCTCAGCTAGGCTTGGGAAGTGGGGGAGAGGGTGTGGCAGCCAGAAACTTAGCTTATGTGTGAGCCTCCGTTTCCTCATTTATGAAACAATAGGAGTTTCATACTTAACTCAAAGGGTTATTGTGAGGACTGAGCCTGATAAAGTATGGAAATCCCCCAAAATCCTTCTTACGTGTTCATTTACTTCCTTCATCCCACAAGTACTTCTCGAGGATCTGTGTGTCCTCAATAGCCCAGGCACTTAGCTGGTACTCCCCTCCCTCCCCCACACGCATGCTTGCAACATCTTCCCGCAGTCCTCGCAACATCCTTACGAGGGGTGGCAACTGCCATGATCCATTTGATAGCAGAGGATTTTGAAGCATAGAAAATATTTAGTGGAGAAATATAATTCCATACTTTAATTTCTTCTTTCAAGATAATCCATTCCTTCCAAAGAATTGCCTTTCTTTAATCCTGCTCAAACTGGCTGTCACTCTGAGGAATGAAGAGGTCGATTAGGGATGCTGTTGGCTTCTAGGAACATGAAGAGCAGGAGTCCCCAGAAGTGCTCTCTCAGGAGGCACCCTTAGGGGGCACTGGTGAGCCGGCGAGGGAAGAAGTGCTGCCTGTATAGCACACAGACTGGTGTAGGACGGGACCAAGATCTTTTTTCAAAATAGGCAGGTCAGCCATCTGGCCTTGCCGGTGGGTGGGGTGGGCGTTGATCTACCTGATATGCTTTAAGGATGCTGACATGCCTGCCTGCCCTCAAATATCTCATCAATCTGACCTTTTGCCTCATCATTAAAGACACTCCTTCGAGTCTAATCCAAGGTCTCCAAAAGGCTCTTATTAAAGCACGTACTTGACATGAATGAGTTGATAAGATTAATTAGCTGTCCCCTTGGGCCCTAAGATCCACTTTTTGAAAAAGGATTAGAGGGCAGGAAATGCAGACCAGCCCCAGACAGGTGCCAAGAGGCCACGGAGACTCTCCTGCTTAGGAGGAAGGGTTTGTGACCTGAAAACAAACCCAGGGCGGGGTTTTCAAAGCCCACCTTGAAAGTACTTTCACTGCTTTTGCCCCAGAGCTCGCTTTTCCTGGCTCTCTTTTAGCCTAATTTATTTGAAAGAGGGCAGATCCCTGGGGCTGAGCTTCAGTCTTGGTCTGCCTGGGAGGAAAGCCCGCCTTCATTTTCTCAGCTTCATGTTAAAACCAGGAATCAGGTGATCCCAGATTCTTTCCAGCTCATTGTCTCTCTTTATCTCTGCAGCCACTGCATCCTGCTTCTTCCTCTTTTACTTCCTGGTTTTACTACCAAGGAAAGGGAAGAGAATGGTGCAGTTGGCTTCTGGGGAATGTTCCTGAAAGACATAGCAATGCAGAGAGGAGAGGGCGAGAGAGGCCAGGAAACAAATGACAGAACAAGGCTGTAGGGAGGGCAGCAGGATTCAGCCCAGCAGCCCACAGCTCAGTCTGTGTCTTCCCCACAGGCCTTTCTACTGGCAGGGCTCCTAAGTGATTTTCCAGAGAAGCCAGTGCCCCTGAAATACCTGGCGGGGAACGCCATGAGCATTTGGAAAAATAATTCAGCTCTTCAGCATCACAATTCCCACTGAATTATGCTGTAGCTTTTTTCTTCTTGTCTGACAAAATGTAAATACCTCACTTTAAAAAAATGATTATTGCTTGGTGCTCCAGAGCCTCTCGACACTAAGGCAACATGAGTCTGAAGCAGGAGGCATGAACTCAATGGCCTTAGGGCGGGGCAGGGACCCTAAGTGAGCAGAGCAGTCAGCGTGGCCCCGCAGAGCTCAGCAGGCCCCGTGCAGGCTGGTATTTTGCCAAAATGCAGGCCCAGAGGTGCCAGGTTAATTTTTTATTTTTTGAAAAAGAAGTCAGATATCTAGATACTTTATGTGCTATCTTTCAATTTTTAAAAGTTGGCAGCTGATTAAAAACCAAGCAAATGAAGACCAAGAAATCCTTCTGCTGGCTACACAGCATGTGGTTGACCCCGGTCCAGGGCAGCCCTGGCTGGGGGCCTTGGTTTACAGTCTGGCACAGCTGGTCCTTTCGTGGACACTGTCTGGTCATTTGGACAGTCGGTTGGTCATTTGGAGGAGTTATCCTCAATTCGCACCAAGGACAGATCCCACCTGGAGGGTTAGTAACGGAATCCCAACAGATGACTCGTATTGGGTAGACCAAATATTGCAGATCCTATTGACTCAACTGTGTTTGTAATACCATGACTTTTCCGCCTTTATCTTGGACTTTGCTTAAGTCTAATTAAAAAAACAAGTTTTGCATAATACTTTAAATGCTATTTCACATCTCACTGTAGTTATATATAAACCTAAAAGCAAAAATCAAACAAAAACCCTCTTCTTTTATACTGCCCAGTCTTTAGCCTTCTACTCAGCACCAAGCATGAAATGTTCCATTTCTAAGTAATGACTCTTCTTTCTTTTTATCCAAGTCTCTTAATTGCTAATTTTTTCTCAAATTCTCATCTCCAATTTACCCCTCAAAAGTTCACAAGGCATAATAGGGTTATACTTCAAGGGGAAAAATTAGTTATAAATTTCTTCCTTTTTTATAATTAATTATATAAAAATATCATAGACATAACATATTATACAATTATATCAAATCAATTCTGGGTATTTTCTACATCTCTTTGTAAATGATGATTTTAAATGCTAAAATAACAATTATCAATGCTTACTGGGGACTCGTGGCGGTATATTCTCTTTTTTTTGAGACAGAGTCTCACTGTGTTGCCCGGGCTAGAGTGCCATGGCGTCATCCTAGCTCACAGCAACCTCAAACTCCTGGGCTCAAGCAATCCTCCTGCCTCAGCCTCCCAAGTAGCTGGGACTACAGGCATGCGCCACCATGCCCAGCTAATTTTTTCTATATGTTTTTAGTTGTCCAATTAATTTCTTTCTATTTTTAATAGAGATGGGGTCTCGCTCTTGCTCAGGCTGGTTTTGAACTCCTGAGGGCAAACAATCCGCCCGCCTCGGCCTCCCAGAGAGTTAGGATTACAGGCGTGAGCCACTGCGCCCGGCTGGTATATTCTCTTTGACTGATCTTGGGACTCACACAGAAAACTGGAATGCAGGCACAGTGCATTAGCCTCAGCCTTTCATCTGTGCTCAGTAGATATTTTTTGATGGAATAAATGAAGTAATAATGGTGAGAAAGAAAGGTTAAAATGATTCTGTTTCAGAATGGATAGATGCACCTTTCCCTTTAAGAAGTTAAACTATGCACGTCTAGTTCATTACTGGGGTTCATGAATCTCTTAGATGGACAATTGAACCATGGGAGGTGAGAGCAGAGCTGGCCTTACTCAGACCAGTAATTCCAGTTCTACCAGGGTTCATTTTTGCCACATCAATATGCTTGAACTCTTCATATTTTTTCTTTGTCAACTCTCTATTTTATTATTTCTATCACAATTATGAATGAAAAACTAGAATCATTAGCAGACATAAACATAATATTATTGAATTTTAGTTAAATAATGTTGCTTGCATTCCTGGATCCTGAAACTTGTTCTCTCTTTGTTATAAAGGGTGATTATGAAGGGTTAGAAATAGTAAGGACTTATTTCCATCAAAATAAGATATTTTTCTTGATAGACTGAAAAGGATTGAAGGAGAATTGAGCAGGAGTAGCATTCTACGCTGTTGGAAGACATAGCACGTCTGTGTACCACCAGAGCTTGCTCCATACTTGAGAAATTCTTATCTAGTCCAACTTCCTCATTCACGGAAGAGCAAAATGAGGCAGAGCAGTACGGGGACTTGCCAGTTGCAGGAATGGGACCCGACCCACGTCCCGCATTCTTTCCATTGCCCCTGTGCTGTCGATGCCTAGTCTCTCTGGCTCGCCTACTGAAACATGGACGGCCACATGAAACAAGAGAGGAAACAGAAGTCCTGAGGCAGAATCTAGGTGAAAGTGGGGAGGTGCTGGGCCTCAGAGACAGTGAACGCGAGAGTGGTGTGGATGAGGAATTTAGGGCACAATTGGGAAGAGGGGGTTACTATCTTTTATCCTGACTGTAGTCCTCTTCACAGAGGAGGCGATGCAGGATCGGAGAACAGAAATGACTGTGCAAGTTCTCATGGCCTGTCGGTGGCAAAGGGAAAGCCACAGCCCATCTCTGCCTTCTCACCCTGCATTCTGTGTGCGGAGCCACTCCGGCTTTCCAGCTCTGACATCCCCGCCTGTGTGTAAAACCTAAAACGGTATCATATCCTGCAGGTATGAGGACTGTGGTATTTTTTAAAATCGTGATTATTGTTGTTTTGCACTAGCAGGAAGAAGCTCAGCTTTATCCCTGTGCCAGCTGCCCCCGGAGTCCTAGCTGGGGCTGGTCACTCACCCCCACCCTCGTGCTGCCCAGCCCAAGGAGACAGTGCACCCTGGAGTCATTCTGGAGCCGCCCCCCATGGAAACTCACCGCGAATCGCTTCCCACAGCTCTCGTTGCCACAGCACCCACAGCAGTCATTGTTCTTCAGGCCCAAGAACACCAGCGCAGGGAAGATCATCTGCCAGCAAGAGAAGCACCTCAGCGCGGGTCTGGGAGGTGAAGGGAGGGCCTGAGCCTGCCTGGCTGTGTGAGGAGCCCCAGCTACCAAGCGGGACTTGGAGGCTTGAAGGGGACGGCAAAAGTGACAGAGCATGGCTGGCGGGGTCGAAGCAGTGTTATTGGGTACTTAGGTTCCATTTGCCCTGATTAACTTCAGCTTCAATGAGGCAAGATTTTAAGATCTGGCACCCTGAGTTTCCATTTAGATAGTGGGTTAGGACAAGGATAAGAAACTTATTCTCAATTGTCATGAAAAGTGAGTCTCTCTCTCTCTCTCTCTCTCTCTCTCTCTCTCGTCCCCTCTCCCTCTCTCTTTCTCAAGTGGAGGTTTCAAACTCTTGGAAACAAGAGGAAAAGAAATCATTAGTGTGAGAGTAGAAGAGGACTCCACTGACATCTGCTTCTCTTGGTGACTTTAAGTCAATAATTTGCTAGAAAGCATTGTTTTTTGTTTAAAAAAAATTTTTTTTTGGAACTATCTTGTTGGTATAAACAAATTATGTGGCCTTCAGTTTGGTTTATGGGACCCAAATGACCCATGAGAATTGCCAGCCCAAGCGTGGGGATTAATTACTTAGTAAATTTAGTTAACGTGTCCTTGTCAGATCCTAACGGAGAGGGGAAATAAATTAAGGCACTGACTTCTCATTACGCAACGCTTGGGCTTCTGTTACCAACTAAATATCTTCCTGTTCAATAAGCACCCAATTTAAAAAGGTTGGAGGGATCTCCTTTAGGGAGATTTTAAGGCTTCACTACTTACCAAGACCCCGCTTCCTAATATTCCGCCGAAATACCAGATCTCATCAGAAAGGTGGTCGTTGTTGTCTATCACTTTTCCTCCAGGGAAAAACAGCAGGATGTTAGCCAGTAAGCCAAACAGAACAAGGGGAATGAGGGTGCCCCCCAGGCACTTGGCACAGCCCCCTGTACACATGCTGGGGGAGTAGAATACTGGTCAGGAAAAAAGGCTCCTCACTGCTTCCTCCACAGGGTCTCTTCGAGCTTTTTGGCCGGAGCGTCCTAGTAGTTGTCCCCAATTCAATCAGTATTTTGAGGCTGAGAACCAAACTTCTACGAACTGTGTCCTTGGAGTTGCTTCAACCTCTCAAATATAGCAGCGATGGGCATTTATACATTCTCTCTGACGTGAAGTCTTTTTTTTGCACCCCATAAATGAGATTACGTTCAGAGCAATCGTTCAATCGTTTTGCCATGGAGACCAATAACCTCTGTTAATAATCCACCAGCACGGACAAGACACTCAGATTGTTGTAATCGAAGACAGGGCTGGAACAAACAGCATGTAGATCTGCTGTACCTTTAATCTGACAATGCCCCTGCCCAAATCAAGAAATATTTCCTCCAGGCTCTTTATAAATCACTTGTATAATTGAGCTACATCCTGGTTAAAATCATGTCTCCCAAGTGCTTAATGGTGTACAGTGTGTGTCTTTGTCTTTACTGCTGAAAGCCTGGAACGCAGAGTTATCCAAAAGAGCTTCTGTTTTCCTCAATAGGGAAATAATTTGATGGTCTAGCAATGTATCACTGAGCTCAGGCCTACAGGAATTTTTTTTAAAAAAATGAAATCAGAATAACTATTCATTTTATTGCCTGATTGCTGTATTTCTCTACTTGTTACCCATGTAATTAAGTTCTATCTCCTTCCCTACAAGATGTGATAGAATTAGAAAAACCGGTTTTCCTAATCAACTTGTTCAGTTATGTCTTCCATATAGGAATAAAAAACCTCTACTTCCACAAATGCTAAGGGGACATGAAGGTCAACATTGTGCAGAAAAGGAGAGGAAGGAGCCTGATGAGTCGACTGGGGCACAGGGGACAAAGTTGGAAGAGCAGAGAGCGTGAGAGGCAGTTAAATGCTCCCTTATCGGAAATGTTGCCAACTGCCAGGGGCGTGATTCATTATTAACTTGCTTTGTGTCACCTAAAAAGGTCTCTGCCATGCCTGGCCCAAGGTCTACATTATGCGATGACCCAGCTTGGTACCGGTGTTGCGTAACAGCTGAAGGTTGAAGGGGCGGAGTGGGAGTTTTGCCAGTTCTTCACTGAGAGTTAAAATTAGGGTTAAAATTAAGAACAACAGGTGGAATTTTTTTAGGGAGTCCAATTTTAGCTAAATAAAAAGCCAGTAACATTATTACCATGGCGAGACCTGTCCTTCGAAGGAATTGCCCACCAGCTCCCCAGGAAGCAGTGGACAGCGCTCTGTGGAGGCTCTGGACCCTTGCCTGGGTGGGTTGTGGGGAGAGTCCAGAGAATTCAGATCAGATGGACACTGAGGTTCCCTCTAAAGATTCTAAGAAATGTGTATTTTTGCTCTATAAAGATACTTAGAAATCTCAGGGTTGGGGTGAGAAAGAAAGAAGAAAAACAGCAAATGTTTATTGAGCATGCATAATTTGCCAAGTACAAATGAGCACTTTAAATGCTCTCAGTCTTCTGTGAAGAGGGTAGCATGGCCCCGCTGCAGACGAAGCCAGTTGGCTCAGGGAGGTTAAGTGAATTTTGTAAGGTCATCCCAACGTAATAAGAGGAAGAGCTGAGATTTTATTTTATTTTTATTTATTTTATTTTATTTTTTTTGAGACAGAGTCTCACTTTTGTTGCCCAGGCTAGAGTGAGTGCCATGGCGTCAGCCTAGCTCACAGCAACCTCAAACTCCTGGGCTCAAGCGATCCTCCTGCCTCAGCCTCCCGAGTAGCTGGGACTACAGGTGTGAGCCACCATGCCTGGCTAATTTTTATTTCTATTTTTAGTTGACTTGCTAATTTTTTCTATTTTTAGTGGAGACGGGATCTCGCTGAGCTAAGATTTTAAATCAAGACTCTGTGCTGCCTAAACCCGGGCTGTGGTCTCTCTAATAGGTTTTCCCTTTTGGAAACAAACAAATAAAATTGTCCTTTCACTGTGTGAAAAGTATAGGTGTGTGAAGTATATGCACACAGTGGGAGATACCTCTTTTTGAACAAAAAATTATGATTTTTATTTCTTATCATACAATGAATATGTGATTTTTTTTGTAGAAAAATCATATATATGAGGTCTGTCTGGAAAGTATACAGCCATTGTTAATGTAATGAGAACAGTTACATGACTAGATAGTTTCTGGACAGAACTTTGTATAGACAAGCAGAAGGAAGAAAAGGAAAACCAGCTGTGTTCCCACCAGCAGATAAGAACAGCCATCACGTTGCTGGCAGTTGTTTTCCAACACCCTGAACAGGTGCAAATGAACTTTATTTACAATTCCTAGCTTTTGACAAGGAATCTTGGGAATGCTAACACCAAAGAAGACAACAGTTCTAGGAGGGACAGGTTGGGTTAATCAAATGTAGATGCCACATTGGAACTAGGTAGCTCCCCTTTTAGGACTGGGCAGCTTTTTTCTATCTCCATGGACTGTGCCTTGTGCTTCTAGAAGTTATCATCATGGTATTTGACCAACCATGGTCAACACAGCCTTGATGTCCTAGACTTTTCAGAGTTGCCTATCTATACTGAGTGAATTAATGAAAGTAAGGCATATTGTGGACCATGCTTTAGTTGTTTTTCAGGATTTTTAAGAAGATATGGCACATGAGTAACTTTGAGGGAGAGCCTGAGATAATTTACTTCCTGTGTAGAGAAAGGGAGACACTGAAAGACAGTCACCTTTGTGGAATCCCCTGACTACTTGAAACTTCAAATGCGTGGATGGTGACTAACTCATTAATGGTTCAACTATTAATTATGCCTTCAGACCTTCAAGCAGGAAGTAGAACACCTAATCTGGAGGCTGGTGCCGTGGGCGGGGGTGGGGGGCGGGGAGGGAAGAGCCTTGGTGAAATTCACCCTCAGGAAGTGGGGGGTCACCAACAGATTGCTGTAGGTGCTAGAGAATCATCCTTGTGATTCCCTGCTTGATGGTTTGTGGCTCGCTCTCTGTTCCTGTGGGTGTTCAGCAGGGCACCTGTAAACCAGAAAGCCTAGAGCCCTCATTTTTAGAGATAGCAAGGATGAGGGGGTTAAGGAGACTGAGCCCCATTCTATAGTCTGGGAGAAGACCTCTGTGTAAGAATAGACGGCAGCTCTGGAAGGGATAGAAAGACAGTAGGGATCCTGGGGGGAAGAATGGGAGAAAAATGCAGTCATGGTCACTGCCTTCACGGACTCTACCTCTGGGAGGTTTGACCATAGGGTATTAAGCAACAAGTACCTTCCAGTGATGCAGACACTCAATTCCTGAGCCAATAAGCACAGGAGTGGGAGCTGCTTTCCCCGTGATTCTGATTACCTGCTGGGGGCATGCACAATGCTTAGGTGAAGCTTACTACTGTGTCTCAGACCGCTACACTTCTTCACCCTGAAATGGGTGAAGACTTGTTTACACAGTGCAATGCAATGCAATTAATAGGTGTGTTTGAGGCCAGGCGTGGTGGCTCATGCCTATTATCCTAGCACACTGGGAGGCCGAGGCGGGAGGATCACTCAAGGTCAGGAGTTCGAGACCGGCCTGAGCAAGCGAGACCCTGTCTCTACTAAAAATAGAAAGAAATTATCTGGACAACTAAAAATATATATAGAAAAAATTAGCCGAGCATGGTGGCACATGCCTGTAGTCCCAGCTACTCGGGAGCCTGAGGCAGTAGGATCACTTGAGCCCAGGAGTTTGAGGTTGCTGTGAGTTGGCTAATGCCACGGCACTCTAGCCTGGGCAACAGAGCGAGACTCTGTCTCAAAAAAAAAAAAAAAAGTGTGTTTGAGGCACCCACAATACATCCGCTAATGTGCCAAGTACTGTCCCAGTGGTGAACAAAATAAATCTAAGACTTGCTTTCTGTCCTCCTACTTGTGACAAGAGACAAGAGAACTCATGCACAGAGGTTAAAAGGGTTAACTGCCCTTTAGCAGAAGAACAAAGAATAGCTTTTTCACTTAAAGTAGATCACTTATTTATGCATCCAACATATAGGAAGAAGATGGGGGAGTCTCCACACATTTGCATTTGAATAAAATTAAAGGCCCCATGTTTGCTTGCCTAGATTATTTGGAATAGATTGTTAAAAGTGATTTCCCAACGGAGGAAAAAAAAAATAGAAAATATCAGTGGGCATCGAATAATAAGAGCCATTTTATGACACTTTTGTTATGTATGTACAGATATTAAATAATAATGCAACATGTTTGCTTACAATAGGTGTCCAATAAAAAAAAAATCAAAAGCAGGAAGTGAGAGATAGTGATCCTTATAAATGCAAAACTGATCTTACATGCTTTTGCTCAAAGCTCTCAGGAGGCTTCGATGGTCCTCAGATGTAAACACAGCCCTCCCTGATTGGCCTTCCTGCCAGCTCCAGCCTCCCGTCTTCCTGATTCCCTCTTACACTTCTCCAGGACTCAGCCCTGTGGTCACTTCTTCCGAGAAGACTTGTTTTACAAGAAAAGTGTTTTACAGTCAAGATATGTTTGGAAAATCTGGATAAAACAAAGCTAAATAGAGGTCTGCATGGCAGAACTTTTTAGGGTTTTAAATTAGTGAATGCATTTGTAATTTTGAAAGGAGAGCTGAGAAATATAGCTTCTAGCGTTTTCCAAACTTTGACGCTGGTAGAACACTTCTGTTGTGGCACAGCTGGCAGGACCAGCATTCCCCACAACATACTTTGGGAAAATTGGAGCTTGCTTACTTCCCAAGTGCTTGTGATGAATCTGTGTTGGCAGAGAGAAAGTGAGTGGTCATTTGAGGTGAGGGAAGTGTAACAAGAGGGAAGGTGGAAGATGGGATAAGCACGATTTGGGGAGATTGTGCGGTGCTGGATGAACATCTAGGGTGGGGAGCTGGGAAGAGGGCTGGGAGCCAACTTGGCCTCCATGGACCAGAAGAATGGGAAATATCTGGCCTGAAGGAAAGCAGTCGACACTCTCTAAGAGCTCTGATGCTTCATGACTGGCCCGACCGTGCCTGGGCTGTTTCAACATGAGTGTTCCCCAAAGGGCCACTGTCCTGAGAGAGACTAACTACAAAAGAATCAAATAGCCCGGAGAACAATAGGACAGAGAGACTTCTCTCAGACTAGTCTATCTCAGAATCTAGAGTTGTCATCCAAGCATAACAGAAGCCGACATTTACAATAACACTTGCTATATGCCAGGCACCGGTCTAATGGCTCTATGCTAGATGAGGAAACCAAAACAACTGGTAAATGCTGTTCTGGTTATCTATTGATGTATGATAAACCACCTCAAAACCTTGTGTATAAAACAGTAACCATTTTACTGTATCTCCTGATTTTATGGTTCAGGAATATGGGTAGAGATCAATTGGGTGATTCTTCTGCTCCAGGTAGCATTGACTGGGATTATTTGCTCTCGTTCAGCTAGTGGCCATAGTGGTTAATAGGGTCTCAGATGGTTTTGCTCACATGCCAGATGCTTTGATAGGAACAGTTATTAGCTGGGCCCCTCTCTCCCTGTTAGTCTTGGGGTATGCTCAACTTTTACATGGTGGCTTGAAGCTCTAAGAGATAAAAAGTGGAAGCTGCCATTTTTTTAAGGCCTGAGACAGAAACTGGGACAGGGCCACTTTAGCTATATGCCACTGGTCAGTGTAGTCACAGAGTCATCTCAGATCCATGAGAGGAGGGTCAGAGAATTTGTGCTCATCTTTAATCCTCCACCGGGGTAGAGGTGGATTTGAAGCAAGGGAGCCTGGCTCTGTAGACCATGTTCTTAGCCACCACAATATAGTGCTTCAGAAACCAAAGACTGGTACCCACTGTTTGATCAACACAAAGAGGGCTGCCTGTGTGCACCTAGGTGCATGGCTTTTCTCAGACACAAATCAAGGGCCTTTCTGAGACACAGGCTGAATTATCTGGATAATTCCTTCCATTTTGTATGGGTGGACACAGCCTGAGTTAGGATTTGGACTTGAGGATCTAGCAGGCACCATCTACAGCCTAAAAGTATCTCTCCAATTGGTTTCAAAATCAGAATGTGCAAATGCAAGTCTGGTCTTGCCTTATGACTCGAAGGGGTGGTGTATGGCCCTCTCTAATACAAGTCTCAGAACAAAAGGGCACAGAGAGGCATGAGCCCTGGGCTGGTAAATCTGTCCCAAGTGACGTGCCAAAATATTGATTTGTTTTAGTGTTGTCTCATGTCGTTACAGGCGAAAAGTTAACCTTCAACACGAACTCACGCCTCACCCACTCTCCATAAAGTAAAACATCGCTAACTGAGGTTCCTCATCTTCTTTTTAAAATTAAATACACACATGGGTTCTAAAGTAAACTAAGTTTAGAAATTCATTCTATGGGTTTAAAATGCAGAGGAATTTTTTCGACACTGCATTTGTTTTTATGTCTATAAATCTGACTTTATGTAATTTTGTATTATTCTTTTGGTCTGTGTCTTTGCACAAGTATTTGCTCAATTGTTTTTATTAAGTTATTTTTACTAGTCATTTTTGCTTTAAAAATTTCTCAAATATATTAGAAAACAATAAAAATGCCCAAAAAAGAACAAGCAAAATTTGGGGAAAAAATGATATCAAAAATAGCTGGCATAAAGTATCCTGTCAATGAACTTTTGTAGGGGTCAATTTTAGCTTTCATACACTTACTCTTTTAGCATGCTTATTGAGCCTTTCAGACCCTGGAGACTTGTAAAATGGGCAGAGCTTACAAGAAAAGGAAGACAGATATTAATAATATGAATAATAGGAAACATAGGTCATAGTTATTAGATGCCAAGTAATATACTTAATTCTCATAGCAACTGTGTGACATAGGTTCTATTTCAATCTGAATTTTATTAATAAGGAAACTGAGGCACAGAGGGGTTAAGTAACTTGTCCAAGATTTCACATTAGTAGCAGGAAATAGGATTTATCCCAAGCAATCTGGTTAAAAAAAAAAAGTCTATACTCTTAACTTCTATGCTATGTTTTTTCTTGTTAATCATATATTCTCAAAAACATAGAATAACAAACTATGAAGTGTTCATGAAAGCATGTATGGCAACAGGGGTATTCAAGCAAGGTTAGGGAAGGCTCCCCTGAGAAGGCTCCTTTGAAACTTTGTTCATTGCCAAGAATAGAATTTTAATAAAATTATATTATATAGTCAATATTTATTGCAAACTCATTACATGCTAGGTATGACTTTAATGCTCATTTTATTTTTACAATATCCCTCTAAGACGGATATGGTTTGCTATATGGAAGGAAACTGAAGCTCAGAGGGGTAAGGAGCTTGCTCGAGACCACACAGCTAGACAGCTTCAGGTCAGCTCTTGAACCCAAGCTCACACTCTGAAGACTTAGTGCTTGTCTTAACCAAAGGGAAGTGCCAGGGAGATGGAAGGATCATGTGGTCCCACTGCCCGAAAAGGCTCGTGCTGACTTTAAGTACTGATTCCTAGTTGCAAAAGGACTGAATAAAGAGAGCACAAATTTTGGGTAAGTCCAAATTCTGAGGTGGCGAAGACATTAAGACAAGTTTTAAAAGGAAGCAACTTGGTGTAGTAATTGGTCCCTTGTGTGCCTGCTCTATGGTACGCCTGGGCTATGCTGCCACTGACAGTGGCAGAGAATCCAGAAGCCAAGGTTGAGTGATGAACATCTCTTGCTTGAAATTGATTGATCAGCTCCAATCCATAGAATTTCAAAGTTAGATAAGACTTTTTCTTTTCATAGACTTTTAAGACTGAACTATAACTGCAAAAAACAAAACAAAGCAAAACAAAACAAAACAAAACTCCTCCTTGCAATAACTATTGTGATTAAACCTAGAGGGTAGAGAATGCATCCAGGAAGTCTTTGGTGGTCTCCATAGCAACCAGTACAGCGTGAGGCACACTGTAGAGGCCCAGTGTTTTTTTTTATCGAGACTAGCATTGCTGTGATCATATGTATATATATATATATACATATCGCAAAGTTTCTAGCAAAGTTATCCATCAGGGCTTCTCATATTTTAGCGTTCATTCGAATCATTTGCAGTCTTGTTAAAACGCAGATTCTGATTTAGAAGATCTGGGGTGGAGCCTTAGATTTTCCATTTCTAACAAGCTTGCAGGTTATCCTGGCAGTCCAAGGATCATACATTGAGTTGTCCACATTTATTAGAATATTTATCTTGGGGTGAATGGACACCCTCCCTTTGACTCCCCACTGGGGCTGCTCTTTGTGGGGTGTTTCAGACAGTTGCTACTTTCTCTAACAAACTTCCGTTCTTGGGACAGTCACTGCCAGCTTGGGGATTTCAGAAGGCTCTGGGATCGGAAGAGAGCCTGCACCATGCTAGCTTGCTGTTTTCTGCATGCTTTTTGGTGATGGTTATCAAAGCGTGAGCCCATTAAAAATTCATGCTGACTTTTGCCCGATGGGCCCTGCTACTCAGCGGCCCTCCCTCCCCCGCTCACCCACTCATTCCCCACTGCATTCCTCCACTGTTATTCCAATCTTTTCCACATTCCTCAAACCCTCCTTCCTTCCTTCCTCCCCACTCCTTTGCGTGTTACCATCTCTCCTCCCACTTTGCAGAAATGAAGGCCCAGGTGCCTTCATCTATCTTCCTTTCAGCTTTATATTTTTATGTTAATGCCTTCCTGTTTAACCCGTGCTTTAGCCTTATCTTCATGCATTTTCATTATCTTTCCCCTGTCAGAAGGTTAATTCTCTCACTTGTGCTTTTGTTTCCATCTCTACACCCTTCCTCTGAGACTGTACCACCAACTATTGTTATTCTCTCTTATAAATTTAATATCCTCACTTTACCTATTCCTTCACTCTCTTCTCATATCCTTGGTTCTTACCTTTCTTTTTAAAAATTTTTATTAAAGAAGTTAAAAAATATCTGCCAAGTAGAGACTTGTATGATGAACTCCTATTTACCTGTCAACCAACTTCAATATTATCAAAATTTGCCAGTTTTGAATTTTTACTTTCTGGGAAACATCTTCC
>RJWJ010019250.1:0-30548 GCA_004363605.1 Indri indri | reverse complement strand
CCCCCCCATC
Organism: Indri indri; assembly: GCA_004363605.1. Taxonomy (NCBI): domain Eukaryota; kingdom Metazoa; phylum Chordata; class Mammalia; order Primates; family Indriidae; genus Indri; species Indri indri. The sequence continues at coordinate 30,538 of RJWJ010019250.1, read as the reverse complement.
ACTCTGCTCTAGCCACACTGGCCTCCTCACAGCGCCTCCACAGGCATGCCCTACCCCAGGACATTTGCACATCCTTCGCCCTCTGCCTGGAATGCTCTTCCCCCAGATCCGCCCCTGGCTTACTCCTTCATGTCCTTCCAGTCTTTGCTCGAATATCAGCCCCTCCTTGCCCACCTGCTCTAAACTCCCAACACTTCCCCTACGTCTAACACGTCCTATTTCCCTTTCCTGTTTTGTTTTCATCCATGTAATGTACTGTGCATTTGACTTATTATTTCATTTAATGTCTGTTTTGTCCACTTGAATGCGAGCTCTGGGGAGAGGAGGAGGGGGAGGGATTTGTGTCTATTTTGTTCACTGCGGGATCCCCACAGCCCCAAACAAGACCACGCACACAGCATAAAAAATTATTCATGGAACGAGTGGAAAGGCAAACATTTTGGAGACGGTGCTCAGGCTGCTCCTCTGAAGCTCCCTTGGGTAAACTCTGGTCCAACACCCAGCATGTACCGTTTAATTAAAGACGCATCTTAATTTTCCCTCTCTGCTCTCTCAAATTCCTCTTTCATGTCTCTCTTTCCCCTCCCTCTGCTCTTTCGCATCCATTTTATTCCTCTCTCCCACTCCTTCCTGCTTTTTGGTACTTGATGGAATCACATTAAACTAATAAACCTTTCATTACTTGATTGTGCCTGTAATTACGCACACTGAGAGCTGGGTTTGTTTTGATTTTCTGTGGACTTTTGGTCGCCGATGCTTTTGAACACTTGCTTTTATTCCTCCGTTGCCACTTGACTCCCCCAACCCCCATTTTAGAAAGGATGAAAAGCTTAGAAAAACATCAGAAATATCCTTTTATTTTCCCCCGCAATTGATTTGGAGGGTTTTGTTTTGATTTTCCCCTTGGAAACGTTGGGTGTTAAAGGAAGAATCACATGTTTCTAAACTGGCCACCAGGCCGTGGACTCTGAGACAGGAAAGAGATGAAGTTTCTGTTTATTGGGGGCTCTGAATGAATCCACATTAAAGGGTGGGTTTGGCGTAATCCTCTGAGCTGCCGTGGAGGCCGGATGACGTTGGATTGGACCAGGCTTCTCAGCCTGGGTCCTGTTGTCACGGGGGCCGGATGGTTCTTGTTGTGGGAGCCGTCCCGGGCCTTGGAGGATGTTTGGCAGCATCTCTGGCCTCTATGTGATGGATGCTAATAGCATCTGCCTTATTTGTCATAATCAAAAATCTCTCCTGGTTCTGTCAAATGTCCCCCCCACCCCCAGGGCTAGGGCACAGCCACCCCCAGTTGAGAAGCACTGGATTAGATCAAAACCCGTGTGAAAATGTTTACAGCAGCATCATTCATTACAGCTAAAAGGGGAACACAACCCAAATGCCCACCAACTGATGGATGGGGCAACAAAACATGGTCTAGCCACACAGCAATGCTATTCAGCCACACAAATAAATGAGGGACTAACACAGGCCGCGGAATGGACAGACCTTGAAAACATCACGCCAAGTGAAAGAACCCAGATGAGACAGGCCATACATTACAGGATCCCATTTATATGAAATGTCCAGAACAGGTAAACGCACAGAGACAGAAAACAGATAGGTGGTTGCCAGGGGCTGGGCGAGGGGGGTTTCGGGGGTGACCGCTAATAGGTATGAGGGCTCTTTCGGGGATGATGATAAAAGTTCTGGAACTAGGTAGTGGCGATGGTTGCACAACACTGTGAATGTACTTAACCCCACTGAAATGTACACTTTGGTTAAAATGATAAACTTTGTGTTATGCGTATTTTACCACAGTTAAAAAAAAACACAACTCACGCGAGCTGCCTTTGCTGGTGTGTATGACAGCCACTCTCACACATCGGGACTCTCGAAGGTGACAAAGGTTTGGTCCTTTCTCTTCCCTTCTAGGGGGAGGTGTCGCCTCCCATCTCCCACGTTCCCTGTTACTCCTCCCCTGGGGTAAGAATCACTGATATGCATAACTTAGATTCTGTTCAATAATACACTGGGGAAATCTTTCTTGGAGATGGATATACTTCAATGGAATTATTTCAGTCATCTTTTGTCATAACAAGATAGCGGCTTAAGCAACAACCATTTATTGGCTCACAATTTTGTGATTTGCACAGGGCTGAGCAGGGATCACTCAGTTCTGCTCTGTGTGGTGTTGCCCGGGGCCACCCATGCAGCTGACTTCAGCTGGAAGTGCGGCTGGGGTTGGGGCGTCCAAGATGGCGTCACTCGCACATCCGGCAGTTGGTTCTGCCTCTTGGCCGGGGGCCTCAGTTCTCCACAAAGCCTCTCTTGTTCCAACAGTCTAGACCGTCTTCTGTACAATATGGTGGCGGGTATTTCCAAGAGCATGAAAAAGGAAGCTGAGGGTTTCTTAATACCCAGGTGCTGGAATTCACTCTGTGTCACTCCCACAATTTTCCATTAGTCAAAGCAAGTGACGAGGCTAGCCCAAATTCAAGTGGTGGGGTTATAGACTCTATGTCTTGATGGGAAGAGCTGCAAAATTTCAAAGCCATGCTTTCCAATCCTCTACGGGGATTAAAACATGAGTGGGTATGGTGTTTGTAGAAGGACCCAGATCTTGTGGCTAGGGGATGGCTTAAATGTGGCTCTCATAATTAATTCATCATCCTCTGCCTCTGCACTGTCCGCCTTGGGAAAAAAAATGAGTTCTCTGTGTTCTGTTTTTATTTATCTTTGACTCAACAAATATTTATAGAGAACCGACTTGTGTCAGGCACTGTTCTAAGACCCTGGGGACACAACAGTGAGCTGCTGTTTTTCAGGGGAGAGTCGGGCCATTAACAAGTAAGCAAAAAGTTCAGCAAGACAATGAGAGAAGGTGATATAAGCTCTGCTGGAAATGCAGCCAGCCACGGTGGAGCTCGAGGCAAGTGGGCCTGGATAGAAGAAAGCAAAGGGCAGAGTGGAAAGGGTTAGACTGAGCATCGGAGGAAAAGTTTGGAACTCTCTATGCATATAAATTGCGTAGGATTGGTTCAAATGCAGAGTCTGATTTGGAAGGTCTAGAGTGAGGCCAGAGACTCTGCATTTCCAACAAGCCCAGGTGATGTCGATGCTGCCGATCTCTGGACCTCACTTTGAGTAGCAAGAATCTAGATCAGAGGTCAGAAACCCATGGCTGCTGGGCCAGTCCAGCCTGCCCCCTTGTTTTTGTTAATAAAGTTTTATTGGAACAAAGCTCCATCAATTCATTTACTATTGCCTATGGCTGCTTTGTGATACAACAGCAGGGTTGGAAAGTTGCCGTACAGACTGCATGGCCCACAAATCTGAAAACACGTATTATCTGGCCCTTCACAGAATAAGTGTGCCAATCCCTGGTCCAGATTACGTAGGGTCTTGAAGGAGTTTGCTGCATGTTGTTTTCTAAATGTGATGGGAAATCACTGAAGGGATTTAAGCAGGGTATGATGTGGTCTAGATTATGTTTCAAGAAGACCTCTCTGGCTGCTTTGCAGAAAATGAATGCGGGGACCCTGAGACAAAAGAAGGAGCCCATTTAGAAGCACGGAGTGCTGAGGAAACGGCGTAGCCACAGTCTCTTCCCTGTATGGTGTATCCTGCCCAACACCATCCGTTTTAAATTTACCTCCCTTCTGCTCTAGAAGGGTCTACTTCTTAAGTTATGGAAACTTGAATAATTAGGTTATTCTTGGCATATAATATCACATTTCAGTTTCTATACGTTTATGTAGATCTTCTATTTTTGTTGCAAGGTTGATGTACTTTCTAAATCTAACGACACGAAGGAAAGCATTAATAGACATTAGAGAACGTTCAGGAAGAGAGTCAGGGAGTCCAGTTGCAAGGCTGTTGGGGATCATCTAGACGGGAAATAATGCCACCGGCTTGGACTAGGGTGGCAGCAACAGAGAGGAGGAGTGAACAAGTCTTTTCATCAAAAGTGGTGATTCTGGAACGTGGGTGCAGTGGACGAAATAAGTAGAAAAGGCTTCAAGTCTGCTTTTGGTTTAAGGCTATTGGAACGGAAGATTCTTTCTAAGGGACCGAGCCCTGGTAACTTTAGTTGTGCATGGGAGTTTATGGTCACCTTCCACGTGTCTCTCTCATGCCTGTCCCTTTCTCGGGGACCTCATGTGCTCTGGGGCAGGATTCCAATATTCCTGAATCCTCTGGCATAACATCATTGAATAATATCAGCGTTATTACTTTTTAATTATTTATTTTTTAAAGTGACCAATAAAATATATACAATAAAAATTGTATATATTTGTGGTATACAACATGATGTTTTGAAATACATATATACATATATACACACACACACACACACACACATTGAGGAATGGCTAAATCAAGCTAATTAACATATGTATTATCACACATATTTTTTCTGTGTGTGGTGAGAACACTTAACATCTACTCGCTTAGTGATCTTCAAGTATGCACATTGTTATGTACGTGTTACACACAACACATTGTAATTAACTATAGTCACCAGGCTATACCCTAGATCTCTTGAACGTATTCTTCCATCTAACTGAGATTTTGTATCCTTTGACCAACACTGGGAGATGTTGGCCCAAGGGTACATTATTTGTATTATGTTATTAATTACATAGATTACCCTGATTTCTAACATACTTCCTGCAAATTCACAGGAGACATTCTGAGAAGCAAAATGACTTAGGTAACGAAATGTTCTGGCTACCCCAGCAAGTAAGGTGATGAGAGCTGGATTAAGAAGGTGTAACCATGATTTATTCTCATGGGGCTAGAAAATTCTTTAAGAGGTTCTATATTGTCCTTAAAGGTTTTTGGTGATAACTATTCCATAACCTTTGGGTAACCTTCTTGCTTCTCAGAAAAAAAGAGAAAGAGATGATTGTGATGTCAGCAGGAGGGAATTGAGAAAAACAGCTCTTAAAAGAAATAACAGAAATTTCTCAGAAATGATGCACCACTGAAGAGCTTCCCTTCTGAGAGAAAAGCACATCAGATCATGAAAGTTCTGGAAAAGGGTCTTTGAGATCGTCACCTCCCGGCTCTCTCAGGTGCACAGACCAGGAGACTGGACTCTCAAGAGGGAACAGGACTTGCCCAAGGACACACAGGAAATCAGCTTCAGCGTCAGGACTAAAACTCAGATTTTCACCAGGACACTTGTCCCTGAATGGCTTTGCTTGCATTGGAGGTTGCAAACAGATAAGTTTTCTTTGGTTCTCACAGTGGAGGTTTTACTTCATTTTATTTTGGTGCCGCTCATTAAATTAGTTGCCTTTGTTTAAAAAGGGGAAGATTCCACATAACAATCTGGATTTCTGGGCTCTCTTTACAAATCAGAGCAGTCAGCAAGCTAGGTCCTTGAACTTGCACGGCCGCAACTGGGAGGAGCTGAGAAGTGGTTGTCCCCTTTAGACGGGACAGACACATCCCACCATTTCTCTCGGACTCTTTGCATCTAGGGCCTGGAAGTTTGCACTTTAACAAGCTCCCCTGCGACCCAGGTTCACTCTGAAGTTGAGAATCATTGTCCCAGCTCCTCACGTGCTTGTTGGTTTCCTGGGTGTCGTCCATCTGGAAGTCTCGGGTCCCAACCTAGCTGCAGCTTCAGTGTTAGGCAGACACACATTCAAATCCTCACTCCATCCCTCGCTGGCAGGGTGACCTTGGTTAGCTTTTCCTCTCTTAGGACTCAGTATATCTGTCTGTGAAATGGGAGCATGGTGTGCTGGTTGTTCTCTGTTTGACCCTCCCCGGGTCCTGTAACAACTGTCTACCCTTCTAGTCCTGCTCTGTGCTTTGGGGAGCTGACCGGCATGAATTTTATTGCCAGGTCCCCTTGGCCTCTGGCTTCCTATCGGGATTGGCCGATGGACTCACTGGTGAGAAATTAGAGAGTAGAAGAAGAGAAGTTGGAACGTTCTATTTTCCTAACTTCCTCCTGTGTCCCCCCCTGGCCGGAGCTCCTGTTGGGGGGCTCTTCTCCCATGGCTCAGCCCTCCCTAGCTCCAGGAACACTGTTCTCCTTCATTTGGCTAAGAATGGTAGTGGCTCTGCCCTGCTGCTGGCCTCCAGGAATTTCAATATCCCCTTTGCTGGTCCCTTTAACCATACCCACACCTTCGTGAAGAGTCCCTTTATTAAACTCTCCTCAATTACATCCGTTGAGTGCACCAGCTATGCCCTATTGGGACCCTGACTGATACAATATCCTAGAGCAGTGGTCCCCAACCTTTTTGGCACCAGGGACCAGTTTCATGGAGGACAATTTTTCCATGGACTTGGGGGAGGGGAAGATGGTTTCAGGACGATTCAAGTGCATTGCAATTTATTGTGCATATCATTTCTATTATTGTTACATTGCAACATGAAATGAAATAATTATACAACTCATCATAATGCAGAATCTAATGCTGCCGCCATTGATCTGACAGGAGGAGGAGCTCACGTGGTGACACGAGTGATGGGGAGTGGTTCGCCCACTGCTCCTCTCCTGCTGTGTGGCCCGGTTCCTAACAGGCCATGGACTGGTACCTGTCTGTGGCCTGGGAGTTGGGGACCACAGTCCTAGAGGATCAAGGTAGGGCATGACACATGGCTTGGCACTCGGCAAACGCTCAATACATTTGTGGCTACTGTTGTCATCATTACTACTGCTGCTAATAGTAGTAATGATTACTACTATTACTAGTAATATTGTTTTCATCTCTGTTATCTCGATGTAACCAGAATTGCAGACCCTTCTAGTTGGAAAGAACCATGGAAATCACTTCCTAGCCAATGCTGGAAGAATAGCGCCTGGCCTGTGTTTGTTGAATGAATGAATAAATACATTTCTGCAACTGGGGATGCTTCCTCATTCACACCTTCTGTGGCGCGGAGCTCGGTAACGGACAAGGTAGCTTCCTGTGCCACGGGAAAACTGTCTGGAGTTCTGGGTCTTCCCGATGTCCCGATTTTATCCCAACATTTCTCTAATTTCCAACATAAATTCACAGGAGACACTCTGATGAGCAAAGTGACTTCAGTGGCCGAACGATCTGGCAAAAACAGCAGCTAAGGTGAGGAAGACTAGATGAAGAAGGATGTGCTATTGTTTTTCATGGAACCAAAAGACAACTTAAGAGGCTCCATGCTATCCTTAAAGATTTTTACCGAAACCTTTGCCTCTCCTCTCATGAGATCCGCGCTGCAGATGTCCGAGCCCAGAGGGGAAAGTAAATAAACAAACGCGCGCATGAAATCAGACAACATCGCCTGCTCCGCCGCCAGCGCGGTGGCCCCAGGTGCAAGGGTGCGGCGCATCATCCTGCCTTTGGACCGCAATCAATGGAGCGGGCAGGAAATGAGAGGAAATTAATTTTTCCCTCCTCTTCTCTCTCCCTTCCCTGCCATCCCTCCTGTTTTTACACAAGGGCCTTTTAAAATGTTGGTTTTCTCTCTGATTACGGCGCACATACAGAGGTTCGCAAGAGCCTCTTGTTGACTAAATTCTCTCTGCCCTTAACCAGAATGATTGGCTGGTTGCCTTGGTAATCGTCCTCATTCGCTGTGTAGAAGCCACAATTATGAAGGTTTTCTGGGTACTGATCCTCTTAGTGCCTTTTTCTTAGAAGTTCATGACAAGATGGGACAAAGGAGACCTAATAGATTTTATTGTTCTGGCCCCTTGGAGCATCCGATGGAGTCCAGGATATACGTGCATGAGCTGTGAGTGCCATTTAAATTGGTTGGCTTTGCCCGGAGAGAGCTTTATGCTCAAGAGAGTGGCTGAGGTTCTATTAGCTGGAGGGCGAGGGCCAGAGAATGAACCCACAGACCCGGCTTCTCCACGTGGGCTCATAATGCAAACCCTAGATGGGCCCGGCCGGGTGGCATCTGGGACCGAGGCCTGGGCCACTTCACCTTTCACAGATAAGCGAAGGAAATGTACATGTAACTGCTCTCTTGAAACTCCAGCATGATTCGGGTTCAAGGCAGGAGAGCTCCGAGAGTTGTGGAAAAACCCAAGCTGGAAATGTTCTGGGCAGAGATGGCTCTTCACTCTCTGAAAAGAAACGAGGCTCCATTAGCTGGGAGTAATTGCAAAGAAGAAACAGGGGAGAGATGATGATTATGATGATGTCGATATAATTTATCTGTAAAGGGTACAAGATGCTCACATTCATTACCTCAGCTGGTCCTCACAATAGCCTGGGACTTGTTACACATCCCCCCTTTTTATTACTAGATGGGGAAACTGAGGCACAAGAAGGTCAAACAGCTTGTCCAGGTTGGAAAGTGGCAGAGCTGGTATCCGTACACAAAGATACCTGACTACTAAAATCTTCCCACCACATAGCACCTCCTTTGGCTAAAATAAAATCAATTTTAAATTTTGGCAGGGACAAAGTCTCCAAGAGGCCTTTGAGCTGTAGTTTGAAGACTGTCTACTTAGTTGTTCCAGGAACTGAAGTGCCTTTATTAGAAAGGCTTTGAATTTTGATGAGTCCCCAACTGGAACAGAAAAATCTCTGGAAGGGGTCACATCCACAACCTGTTTTATCCAGAGGGTTGACTTTGCTCAGTAGGTAGTGGCTGTGTTGAGAAGGATTCTGAGGCTGTGTCTGGATTTACTGAAAAGGATGCCACCTCAGTTAGTAATGTTTGCCATGAGGGAGCAATGGAAAAATCAAGTGTTTGTCTCCTCTGCGGACTGACCAACTGATTCCCTACTAGAAATTAGTTCACCAGATTGCTTTCCTATTGTTCTTTGCAATCATTATTTTCTTCTTTCAACTATGATTTGAAAACTCAAACTATAATACCAGGCAGCTCTCAGACGTATCTCACAATTTGCAAAAATCTTTCTATATATAATTTTGCTGCATGTATCATGGATTTTCCCCCCTAAATTTTTCAGTGTGTATTTCCTAAGAATATGGATAGCCTCTTATGCAACCACATGGCAGTTACCAACTTCAGACAATTGAACATCGATGCGACACTTTCATCTCATCTCCCACCTGCAGCGCAACTTTGCCAATGGATCCAACACTGTGCTTAGAATTCTTCAGGATCCAGTCCAGCATCAGGTATTGCGTGTAGCTGTTGTGTCTTTTTAGCTTCCTTTATGACACTGACACATTCGATATTCCCATAATTTTGAAGTGTCCTGGCAGAGAGGTTTAAAATATCCATTTGTTGATTCGATATTTTCTGAGAACCCAGTGTGTGCACTGTGCTAGGTGCTGGGCCTCACAAGGACACAGTTGGCAAGTCTTGTCCTAAGTAAGATAACATTGGAACCATTAAAGCTAACAGTTATTGAGTCCTTATGATGTGCCAATCACTGTAGCAAACGCTTTACACATATTATCTCATTTAACCCTGCAACAGTCCTGTGAGATATGGGCAGTATGATCGTTCTCATTGATTGGAAAACTGAGGTTCAGAAATGTTAACCAGCTTGCCTCAGGTCACACAGGTGGTAGATAGAGTCAAGATTTAATCTTGATCTCAGGCAGCTGGGTTCTAGAAGCCACACTTTCAACCACTGCATGTTTCTTATCTCGGAGAAATAAGTTCAACAGCGTGGTAGAGACTGGATAAATAGCACATAAACGATGCATTCATTGATTCCTTTATTTGTTGATTAATTCATTATTCATTCATTTATTTGTCATTTCATTCACTGATTAATTAATTAATTCAATTATGTATTGATTAAGGGATCCATCCATCCACCCATCTATCCATTCATCCATTTGCCCATCCATCCATTTATTCATGCCTCTCGTGGGCAAGACACTGTGTTAGGTTCTGGGGATACAGTGGCAAAATGGGACAGATGTAGTCTCAGTCCTCATGAGCACCGTTCAATGGGTGGAGACAGATAATAAAGTATAATAGGTGTTATGAGAGTAACATTATAGGGAGTAGAAAAATCTAACCTCATCCAGAGGGTCAGGGAAGGCCTCCCTGACAAAGCATCATCCAAACAAAATCCCAAAGGCATGTGGGAATTAGCTAAAAGAGGGAGGGGTTGCTTCTGTGTAGGAGAAAGCAAAGAGAGCTTCCTGGAGGAGGTGGCAGATAAGCCGAGGCTTAAAGATTCAGAGGTGGGTGAAGGGTTTCCCAGGTGGAAGGAACAACATAAGCAAAGATAGGGCACTGTGGGAGTGCATTGTAGGAAGTCCCGACCACTTAGTCACTTCTCCTAGCTGCACAGACTTTACCAGTGTTCATCTATATCCCAGGGACTGTTCGTGGAAAGGCTGTGAACTAATCTTTAGCGCCAACAAAATACACTGAGCATCTAGATCTTTTGTCTTCATGATCCGGTCCCCCCAGTAGGCACCATTTTGAGTACAGAGCCCCGCGGCTCCGTATTGACTCATGTACATCTTGAGTCCAGGGACAGTTACTCCTGAAATCTCATTGCACAAAAATATATTGAGTGTCCACTGTGTGCCCGCTGCTAATCTAGGTGCTGGGCTTATAGTAGTGAACAAAACAGAAAAAAAATAAAAATAAAAATCCATGCCCTCATGGAGCTTGTATTCTACAAATTTAATCTGTAATTTTCATTGCAAATTTATTTGTAATTTTATTACAAGTTCATTTGGAATTTACAAGAAAAAGGCATTTTGGGGGTAAAAGCTCCCTCTGGTTTGAGTACAGTTGTCTAGATAAAGTGGTAAAATCTAGCGCTTGGAGTGCAGATAACCTAGACTCAACCCCTGCCCTAAGCCTCAGTTTCCTCATTTGTCAAATAAATGGGCTCAGTTAGACCTTTAAGGCCTCCCCAGCCCTGAAATTCTTGGATTCTACTAACCAGAAGAGCAGACATATGCTGGGAACCGCAGGCGTCTGTGTCCGGGCCAACACTTTCGTTTTGAGTTTTCACGGGGGCTCCGGGGGCTCTTCCTGACGGTTCACCCCTCCAGGGCTAATCAGAATTCGCTTTCTGTCTGCCTTGGTTTTCTGCACTTTGACTTGCATCATAAATTATTCTTTCTCTAAATGGCAGGCGTGGGTAAGTTACCAAAAGGTCACTCAGAACCCCGATCAATCCCAGCTGCTTTAATCACTTTAGTGCCGTTTGGACTTTCGCGTGTGTTTGCGGGATCAACTCAGAGAAGGGGCTCCAGAACCATTTTCTGCAAAGGCGATTGAATTTCCTTTAAGGAAAGTTCATTGTGTTGGCTTCTGGGCGTGTCGGGAGAACACCCATCCACGTAGACGTGGATATCAAATAAAATAAAGATAATGTATTAGCTGAGGTGTCACTGTTCTTCGGCAGGCTGATGGCAAACCCCGAAGACTTAAATAAAAGATGAAACCAATCTGAAACTAAGATTAAAACCAGATAGAAAGCATCTACTTATTAAACTAGGCCAGTTTTTTCTCCCCCATGTCTTGAAGCTCCTAAGGAGGTTCTAGACGTGGTGTTTCAACTTTAGTAAGAATTTAGAGGTGAAGCTACACATGATGAATGCAATTCCGCTTCAGCCTTGCTTGTGTCTGCGTTGAGTGTCTCTGAGTTGGCCGCTGGATGCAAAGAAAGGTGTTTCTACAGTCAATGTCTTTGGCTAAAGGACCACATCTTAAGAGGTTTTGGGAAAGGCCAGATTTCTGATGCTGTCTTCTTTGCTCGCGAGGAACGGATTCTCCCCCTTACTCTGTTGATTCCATCTCTTCTCTGTGAGAAATTATAGGATATAATAATAAAACAACAATTTAGCATCATAACATAGCAAAAATAATAACTCGAGCTAACTTTCAGTGCTTTTACATGTATTATCCTAAGCACTTTGCATTTCTTATCTCATTTGGTTCTCACAACTATGATTATCTCTGTTTTAGATAAGGGAAACTGAGGCACAGAGAGGTTAGATCATAGGCCCAGGGTCACCCAGCTTGGAAGGGGTGGGACCACATGTCTTAGTCCATTTGGACTGTTACAGCAACATACCATCAACTGGGTGAAATTTATCTCTCACAGTTCTGGAGACTGGGAAGCCCATGACCTGGTTACCAGCGGACTCGGTGTCTGGCGGGGGTCCTCCCTGTGTCCTCGGGTAGTGGAAGGAGCAAGGTAGCTCTCCAGGGCCTCCTTTACAAGGACACTAATCTCATTTGTGGGGGCGGCCTCCTCATGACCCAACACCTCCACCTCCTAATCCCATCACCTTGGGCTTTAGGCTTTCAACGTATAGATTTGGGGGAGGATACAAACATTCAGACCACAGCACCATGGTCGAAACCTCAGCAGTCTGGACCAGACGTTAATAACAGCTGGCTTTGATCATGGTTTGCTGAGTTTCAGGAATGATGCTAAAGCCCTTGATTTAACAAGCCTTGCAGCAACATTGTGAAGCTGCTACCATTATTTTTCTGAATTTGCACACGAGGAGACTGAGGCTCAGAGAAGGTAGGTGATTTATGTAAAGTAACACAGCACAACAAAGCTGGGATTTAACCACCACTGCGTTTGGCCCACTGCACGGTTTTGTAAATAAAGTTTTATTGGAACACAGCCACATCCATTTGTTCGTGCATCCTGTGACTGCTTTTTGCAGAATGCAGAGGTCCTGGGGCTTCTAACTGACCGGAGGGTGTGTGTCTTTGAACGTGTGTGATGAACATGGCTTAGTTAGAATGTGAGAAGAGCAGGAATCCTTGGAATTGCCCCCAAAACAGATGCTTGTCAAAAATCCAGAGTCTCGGGCCCCATCCGGGGACCTAGTGAATCAGAATTTCTGGGAAAGGGTCCTGAGAATCTGCATTTTTGACAAACTCCCTGGACGTTGCTGGTGGCCCCCAGTGTCTTGAGACGCACCTGTCCTCAGCCCCCCAGGTGGGCCTCGGCCCTGTGGGACTCACACATTGCATCAGCTTCCTCTGAACGGTGGTGGCGCTGGTAGTTAACTCACTCCCTGCCATCCCTCCGGCTCCCAGAGCCTCAGCTCTGTTCTCTCCCAACATTCCTGTATCCCTGCAAGGTATGTTCTATTGCCAGCTCCATTTTACAGGTGGGGAAACTGAGGCTCTGAGCAGTGAGTGCCTTGCCCCAGGTCACACAGCCATGCTGGGCAGAATTGTACTGAACTTAGTGATTCTTGGCAGCTTTGCCTTCCGCCGCTGCTCTGGGTTACCCTCCGAGGCGAAAGGTGAGCTACTTGGGCAGCCCCACCCGTGACATTTGTGAGAGCCAGGGCTGGAGTGCACAGACAAGCCCACACACTAAATGTCCAACATGTCAACCTTATAACGCAAACTAGCAAACCGTTAAAAAAAATATGTCCTGGGCTCGAATCCAAACATGTACATCTCATAACAACAAAATAAAATTTTGTGGTGTGTAATGATATGGTTTTATAACATTGAAGTTTAGCAAAATATCAAAGATGACCGAATTTAATTGTTATTGTGCAAGACTTGGTATTCTGTTAGTGGTGATGATGTTTGTATATGAAATAAAATAAAGGCATGTAAAATATAAAATTGCTGTATATTCATAATGTAAGAGACTATTTTCTTGTGTTCAGACCAGCACAATGACGAATTATGTGATTATAATCAATATTTTCAGATATTAATAATTTGTGATCTATCAATGTTAATACCAAATTGGGAAAACCTGTCTTCAGGCATCATACTTCCTAGGTAGCTTTTTTTCTGAAATTAATTTTTGTCTGTTCTTCCATTTTTATTTATTTGTTTTATTGGATGTATAATTTATATATCCAATAAATTTATAAATTACATATCCAGTAAAACACACACATATGAAATATTTTAGTGACTTGTCACAAACATATATACTCATGTCATCGTCACCTCAACTAAGATTTTCATAGTTTTTAAGAAATTAATTTCAATTTGAAGAAACTTTTCTTTCTGCTGAGGCAAGAGTTACTGGAACTGTCGATGAACTTTTTAAAGTAAATCTCCCATTTGGAAATAAACCATGGATTTTAAAATTTCATGTTTAAACTTCATAATGGAGTTATATTTGATGCATTAACATTGCAGAAAATGCTATATATTTATTTCATTCTGTCTCTCCCTGAACTCTCCTCCAGTGGAAAGTGAGGTCCATGAAGACAAAGTTTACCACAGTGTGCTCGATCCCTAGGACAGTGCTGGCACTAAATAGGTGTTCATTAAATATTTGCTGAACGAATAAATGTGACCTGGGCTCAAAGGTGTTCTGAGTGCTATGTGATTCTGCTTAATCTCAAACAGGACATCTTCATTTTATGAAAGTGTTTCTAAGCCAAGTTCAATCAGCCTTTAGGGGAGAGGACACACCCGATTAGCTCACGAAGCTTATTTGTATCTCGTAATGCAAATATGTGCCTCTATTCAGTGTTGTTCAAAGACAGGACATTGGGTTTGCCAGTGCCTTCCAGCAGGTGGCCTGCCAGGTCAGAGGGGTCTTAATGCTACAGATCTTTTGAGCTGAAGGGCAGCTGCGTCCTTTTCGATGTGCCAGGAGCAGAGGGCTCTGCTGAAGGAGACAGAAAAGTCAGCCAGTGCAGCAGACAGTCTATGAGATGGCCTCAAAGGTCCCCACCTGCTGGTCTTCACTCTCTTGTGTAATCCCCTGCCCTTGAGTGCAGGCAGGACCTGTGACTTGCAAGTCAGAGTCATCCAGAACCTTCCCTGTCCCCTACCTCTCACATCCAGTTGACGTCCAAATTCTGTTTCCCGGACGACCCCATCCCTGCTTCTCTGTATCACTATGACAACTGCCCTGATTGAATAGGTCGCCATCTCTTGGGTACCAGCCTTCTAATCGTCCTTCTTGCCTTTTCCCAGTTCTCTGTCCTCCTCTGGAGCCCAGAGTGATCTTTCTCAGCCTCGAGCTGTGTCTTGTTACCCCTCTGCTTAAACGTCTCAGCCCTTCCCTCCTGCCCTCCAGAGTCCGATGTCCTCAGCGAGGCATACGTAGTCCTTCATACTTGGGTCCAAATCACACCTTTTCACCTCTCTTTCTTTTTCTCTGTCTTCTATCTCTTTTTTCAAATTGTTGTATAATTTACACTTAAAATGCGCAGATCCTACAGGTTTGACTTGATGAGTTTTGACACACTTACACACCCATGTAACCACGACTGCAGTCAAAACAGGGAACGTTTCCATGACCCTGAAGTATCTTCAGCTCCTGTCTAGTTAACAACCCAACAGTGTCTATCACTATTACCTAGTTTTGCCTGTTCCAGAATTTGATATTCTTCACTGTCTTGTTTCTTTCACTCGACATGATGTTTTTGAGAGTTGTCAACATTGTTGCTTGCATTAATATGAGTCGTTTCTTTTTGTTGTGGGGTAATCTTGCACATAGTTACAGCACAGCTTTTTTTTTTTTTTTTCTATCCGTTTACCTGTTGATAGGCTTTTGGGATTTTTTTCCTCGACCTCATCTCTTTCCATTCCCTACGTCACACCCCAGCCAATTAGCGTTTCTTGTTATCTAGTGACACAACAGGCTTCCTTCCTAATGCTTTGCTGTTCCCTCTGTGGAAACACCATTCCCTCCTTCACTGGGCAAACACCACCTACTTATCCCTCAAAACTCAGCGCATGTAACATCTCTTGGTAGCCTTTGTCCAACTCACTCCGGCCGTTTTTTGCCTTCTCCCCCATCAAAGCGCATTTACACGGTATTAAATCATCCATGCATGTGTCTGTCTCTTTGATGGACTGCTTAGCTCGCTCAGGGTAGGCAGGGTCTTACTCATCCCGAACACTGTGCTTAATGTTCCGGATGAACATTTGTCGAATGGATGCTGTTCTAAACAGGAAGCACAGTTTAGGAGTGATGAGTTCAGATTCGGAGTCAGGCTGTCTCGGTGTTAAGATTTTATCTCCGCCATCCAGTAGCTGTGTGATTTAGACAACGGATTCAACGTCTTTGAGCCTTAGAACTTGCCTATGAGGATTTTGTGAAGATTGAATGATGTCACGTATGTAAAATACATAGCACAGAGCTTGAGCATAAAAAGCATTCAATACACTGTTGGCTGCTATTATTATTGTTGTTGCTATTGTTGGTATTTGAAAATGCAGTGTTCTGGAAACCAGGACAGACCAATAATCCCCATCCATATTTGGGCAGGACGCTTTCCATGTGTGTTTCTGTTTCTGGATCTATGAAACAAGGGGAGTTTCTTCTTCCAGGATGGTAGCCAACAGGTTTCTCTTTTTGTGTTTTCTAGCAGCTATAAAACATTCAGGGGGTGAGTCATCCACCTGTATTCTAAGTCCGCCATGCTATCGCCCCCCTGTCTGACCAGTTCAGCCTGTCAGGGCACTCTTCCTTCTGAACTGTGCTGGGAAAAACAAACAACAAACAAAAATATCCTTCCCCTCCATTCTGGGCTTCACTATGCTCACTGCCCACTAGGCACACTCCCTACTTCCCATAGTAGATCAGGCCAAACTGGATTCAGAGAGACCTGGGTTTGAATCCCAGCTCCATGACTTAACTAGCTGGATAATTTTGGGTGAGCGATTTAATCTCTCTGAGCCTCACCTGTGACAAGGGGATAAAACCACGTACCTCTTAGGGTGGTTGTATTAAATGAGATGATGCACATTGAGTGTTTTGCGGGAATGCCTGGTGCATCAAAGTGAGCTAAAACATCCCTGCCTTTCATGTTTAAGTGGTTACTTTCCTGCTCGGTTGGAATAAGAGATTATTTTTAAGGACCATGTGGGTTTCAGGACTAGGGCAGAATTCTCTTTTGTTTTATTGCCTCAGTTTCCCTGAGGCAGCAGTTTTCCCAAGAAAGTTTCCTCAAAGCAGTTTCAGTTTCCCCACAGTCAAAGTGACTCAGGCAAGATTCCCGACCTAGGGCAGGAACCAAGGGTGATTGGCCATCTCGGGCTGCGGAGAAAGGGCGTTTCCCAGAGAGGCTTGCCTCTGACCACGGGGTCACACACCGTCTCTCCAAGGACAAAGCACATTGTTGGTACATTTAGAAAACCACCCTGATCCCGGGATGCTCTGATGATCAGAGTCCCAGCTGATCTGCCTTCCTGGGCCCTTGATTCTTGATCTTTTAAATGCCCTGGAGCCAGCCTGTCTGCTGCGTGTCCAGAGCTCTCCTAATGAGTAAACAGGGCCTTCTGATAGAAGGAAGATTGGGCTGAATCCCATCAGAAAAGACTTTATCGGCCTGTGCGTGCATGTCTGCCCCCAAAGGATGCTGATCGTTCTGAAGTTACAAGGAGGCAATCAGTTCCCATCTCAAGGATAGCTGGAAAAAGATGCAGGGAATATTTGTTTTGTGAAGATGTTGGAAAAACGGTGGATGCTGAATTCTGGGAAATGAGGACACCTGCTTTCTCCATGCGTCCATCCCAGGAGCCTCAAGACAGCCTTTTGCAACCATTAGACGGGCAGGTAGTGACTAGCATCTTTGCATTCCATGGGGAAACTGCTTCCTGCCTCAGTGATTCAACTCTTCTAGGCAGACAGCTCTTTGATTCTTCCTGCATTTTGCATAGTTCCTATAGAAGCCTATTGCATCTAGCAGGGGCTCAATAAATGCCTTGTAGATCTAAGCACATGTGTGCGGGGCCTGTTACAGAAGTTGGGCTTGGACAAGGGCATTCAGAAATACATATATCAGAATATGTATCAGTTCGGTTTGTTTCACTGTGTTCGTCAAACACCTTTCATGCTTTCCAAGGTCAGGGGCAACGTCCTGTTCACCTTTCTCCTACCATGACCTCCATGTACGCAAGGCTGCGTCAAACTGCATGACAAAGGCCTACTCATTATGGGTTAGAATCCAGTTTTCAGGATCCGAGGTTAGAGTCCGGAACTCACTCACAAGCTGGAACATGACAGCACATTTCAGAAGCACACGGAGTTGCTGATGTCTGGTGGGCGGGGAGATCCACAGGACAGAGCCGTTAAGAACCTGTGCTTGGAAGTCCAGAAAACCCGAGTTCCATTTCTGCTTTGATCACTTCATTTTCCCTGAAACTCATTATCATCCTCTGGAAAATGAGGCTAATATTCCCTTCCCCGTAGGGTTGTTGGGTGGATTAAATGAGGTTAGGTACGCTAGGCACCCCGCCGAGTACCTGCCACCAAGTATACACTCAAAAGGTGGTTGCTATGATTGCATTATTATTATTTCTATGATCATTAGTCATTATTATTAACTATTTACTGTTATTAATTTTCCAAGAGTAATGACTATGGCAGTGGCCACAAAAGGAGCAGACCACAGACCCCTTCTCTGCTGTGAAGCTCTTCCAGGTCAGTGGTTGGGTAAAGCCATGCTGCTTAGGCACCAGAAACACATGCCAAGAAAAGGGTGTTGACATGAATGGGGCAAAGAGCCTGTTGCTGGGGTTTAGTCTAATTATACCTGGCAGCTCATTGCCCCCCAGCGGTGCCGGCCCCAGGAGGACCGATCACATTTCCGTTTTCTCAGTAAGCTATGTTGTGTCATCTTCGGAGTCCTGAAGTGTGCTCCCCCCGACCCCCCGTCCCAGCTGCTGCATTTTGGCAGCGGGGTGAGCTCTCGGTTGTGCAAGGGGAGGTAGGGGGGTGTAGGGGAGGTTATGGCTGAGGATGGACTTTGTAGCGAGAGAGAAGTTGCTGAGCTCTGAAAACAACCTCTGAATTGGAACTGGAAGGATCGGGAGTGGTCAGCTGCTTGCGGGTCACTTTGACCTCCCAGGTCAGGTCACACATGTGCTTCCCCGGCTGCTCCTGCCAGCAGAAATTAGACACTAGGCACACTCCCGCCCTGCCCCTGGGCTGGGCACAGCTCCACTGCGGCTCACTTGATCCCTCCTCACACATGTGTGTCCTCTCTTCCCTCACCCCTACCTCCCTCTGATTTTTTTTCTCTCTCTCCTGGGTAGGATTCTTGTCCATGTGGCACTTAGAACACTCCAAAGCTGTAGACAACATCACTCACCTGCTTGAAAGCCTGCCGTGGCTGGCTGTTGTCACTGAGCTCTTGCTCAAGTTTCTGTCCACCGTCTGCGAGGCCCTGCGTGACCTGGCCCCAGCCTATTTCCCCTCACCCCCCCCACCACTTTCGCCTTAAACGCTGCGCTCCAGCCAGACGAGCTACTTAGAGCCAGTTCCGTGCCATCTTGTGCCCAGGACCTCGACCCTGCTCTTCTGACCTCTTCCCCTCTCTTCCTTTCTCCAGGAAGTGTTCCCGGATGGCCTTGCTGGGAGCCCCCGCAGCTCTCCCAGGACTTTCTCTGCCATCGTGGGCTCATCTGTGTCCTCCACGCACATGGCCCTTTGCAGGGGTGGGGACTTGTGTGGTGCGTTGTGGGTGCTCAGCGCGTGTCGCAGGACCTTTTACTTTTACATGCCTGGAGTTTGCCAGTGTCCAAACCATCATGATAGGTCGCGAATCTGAGATCGAGTGGGGCATGGGAGTCTCAGGTTTGGGGGGTCCCCAAGTGGCCGGCATCGTTTAAGTAACAAGCTGAGTGTCTCCTGTTGGCACCTCCAGATCCACCGTCCACCCTTCTCCATCCTGCTCCCTGCACTGGGGTGCTGACCTCCGTCACTGCACGCATCAGCCCCTCTGGCCGCCTGGCTTCCAGGTGGGCTCAGGCAGTGGGAGCATTGGCAGATTGTGGAGGGAGGAGAGCGGGGCTGGCATTTATCCCCAGCTCCCTCAGTGTGGGGGTCACTGCGGGTCGCTGTGTCCCTTATCGGGTGACTACAGTGAGGCCAGGGCAGGGCTAACCACTGTACTAACTTCCTCTCCTTAATTCTCCACAATAGCATTGGGAGGTGGTATCTTCTTGAGCCCATTTTACAGATGAGTATACTGAGGCTCAGAAAGGTGACTTGATCTTCTCAAGGCCATCCTGGGGGTAGGAGGTGGAGCTGAGAATTCAAGTCCACATTGGTCTGCCTCAAACCTGAGCTCTTAGCCACAAGTATTTCTGGCCCACTTGAGGATGAACGCCACGAAGATGCAGCCCCGCCATGTATGCTAGGCACGAGAGAAGCAAGCTGCTGACAAGGATGTTTGTGTTTCCAGGTAGCCTTGGACATGGAGCCCAGTAAGACTTCTATCCATCTCTTCCCTTTCTTCTTCCCAGCTCCAGGCCTTCTGCCTCTAGCACAAACTGCCCACTGCAGGGTGGTCCCCATGTCATCCCCCAGGGTGAGGCTCTCATCCCCTCCTCCGTTGGCAGTTGGGAGGTCACAGGTGGGGCTTTGCTACTTCCTAAAGTGGCCAGATTACAGTGTCACCCCAGCATGGAGGCTGGGTTCAGGCAGCCCTGGGGACTCACAGGGCTGGCACAAGCATTCAATAAGAGCAGGTGTGACCCATGCTTTGCATATTGGCCGGCAAACAGGAAGCTCCCCATGCGTGATGACAACTTGGAGCTTGGATAGCTTTGTTCACATTTCTAAAGACTCTGTAGATTTCATAGTTTGTTTTTTTTTCCCTGAAGTTAAGAATGGGCTGGTCATGATGGCAAAAGCTTCTTGAATTCCTGGAACCCTTACATCCCCCCAGAAATGCAGTCATAGGGTTGAGAAAGCTTTGGTTCAAATCTTCATGCTGCAACTGCTGTTTCAAGGAATGCCAAGCAAGTTACATATTATCTCTGCACCTCAGTTTATTCATCTGTAAAATGGGGGTTTATATATATATAGTATCTGCCTTGTAATGTTGTTGGAGGATCCAAGAAGCCAAAAGTACAAAGGGCTAAGCCCAGTGCCTGGAACAGAGTGACCGCTCAGTAAGGAACAGTAGCTTCTGTAATCGTTCTTGTTGTCATTGCTGTTAATTACTTCTGAACTTAATGAGGCTCCTGTTCCTGGGCAGGACTCCCTGAGTCTACAGACTCTGAGAACAGAATTTGTGGGTGGCTGTGTTGGCTGGTCTGCGGCAAGTTCACCCACCTTTGCTCAGTCTCCCAATTGGTCTCTGTTTTCATCTCCTTAGCTGATAAACAGGGCTAAGCTACGCCTTGCTTCTGTCTTCTTGTTTGAGGGCTTTTCTCATTGCCTCCATCGTCTTTACCTATAAAACGCTAACACCTGCTCATTCCAGATACCCAAGAGTGCCTGTCCATCCGTGAGAGGCTCTGAAAATGTTAACACGTGACGTGTGTTCAGGAGCAGGTAGGGCTAGAGAAGGGATCAGCCCTTGGCGAATATAAAATATGAAATAACAAATGGCTTTTATCCATTTGCTTAAATAACTCCTCTTATTGATTTGGCTTAATGAGACCACGGAACCCCAAACCAGTCAAGATATACGTTCCCAGTTTCATCCCTGGAGAAATTTCTTCATGGTTCAAAACAGGCAAAAGTCACTGGGTCTAATTGTGAGACTTTATCTGACCACTACAGCTTTGAAGGGATCTGGGAATTGTTTTGGCTTTTTAAATTTTCAACTGAAGTTCTTATTACTCTTTGATTTATTTCTTCTTGTACAGGTTGTTAGATATTAACTTAGGTATTTCCTGATTAGCATAGAAAGGGAAAAGAAGAAAAGAAAAGAACACTTTAGTCTCTTCTGATTCCTGAGATCTCAAAGCAGCTATAAAGATGGGTCAGTTGGAACGGCTGGCTTCAGAGACTGCCCAGGACAAGAGGACTCAAAGAAAAGACCAAATGGACCTCAGGAACGTAGAATTTGAATAATAGTTATTAGTTATGGAATGCATGCTGTTCGCTAGGCATGGTCCCCCTCCCCGCTGGATCATTTCCCTTAATTCTCTCTGCCAGCCTCTGAGGCAGGTACAGTCATCTCCCAATCATCTGCACAGGTGAGAAAATTGAGACTTCGGGAGGTTGACTAATTTGGCTTTAGCAGGAGGTGTAACACAGGTTCATACCAACTTCCTCCACTTACCAATTCTGTGACCTCGTGGAGGTGTATTCGTATCTCTGATTATTCTCTCTTTAAAATGGGACTAGACAACCTCAAATGGTTGTCATGGCGATTAAAATGCTGAGTGTGGTGTTTATCACACGATACACGCTCGGTAACTGCTTGTTTTTATCACTGTCCAAGTTTACTCGGCTTGGACATGGCATGTTGGGAAGTTGACCCAGATCTGATTCTCAAACTTGGGCTCCTACGCTTTATCCTCATCAGACCCAGCTTCAATTAGGTTCTCCCGCTTCTGTTAAGTTTCATAGCTCTTAGCAGAGTGCTGATGGATAGCGTCATATTTGCTCATGTGATTCTTTTTTTTTTGCTTCACTAGACTGTGTGTTCTGTGAGGGTAGGAACCACGCACGTCTGCTTTGCTCAGTAAACATCCATTGGCTGAGTAAGTTGTGCCAAGATTCTCTTCATGCCTCACTGCGTGTTCTGTGCATAGGGAAAAATAGCCTTTCCCCGCAGAGGAATCAGGGAGATGTATTCGTGTCAGTTAGACGAGAAGCTTGGAATCTGGCTGCCTACCCATATGAACTATTTCAGAACATCTCTACAGATATTGTCTTCATGGATTTCACATTTCACAAGGTCTTAAAGAATATATCCTGGTATCGGGTCAAAACGCATAAAATTTATCAGTTCCCCCTCAAGAAATTAATGGCATCGCGTTATTAGTACTTTTGTTTCAGGTTCTTTTCTTCTGTTTTCTAGATTGCTTCTTCTTTTTTTTTTTTAACATTTTTTTAAGAGAGGATTTTTTTTTTTTTTTAAATTGAGACAGGATCTTGCTCTGTTTTCCTGGCTAGAATGCAGTGGCATCATCATAGCTCACTGCAACCTCCAACTCCTGGGCTCAAGTGATCCTCCTGCCTCAGCCTCCCAAGTAGCTGGGACTATAGGCATCCACCACCATGCCTGGCTGATTTTTCCATTTTTTTAGAAATGGGGTCTTGTTCTTGCTCAGGTTGGTCTTGAACTCTTGACCTCAAGTGATCCTCAAGTGATCCTTCCCGCCTCGACCTCCCAAAGTGCTAGGATTACAGGTGTGAACCTCTACACCCAACCTCTAGATTTCTTCTTTGGACCACCAAAGTTGTACTTATGTCTGGATTGAGGAGTGGGGCAGACTGTTAGTTACCTACTTTATATTCTTTACTCCTTCCCTCTTGATAAGAGGATCCAGGTTTTGCTCAGAGCAGCAATAGCCCAGACCCAGGCTATGGATTAAAATTTGTTTTTGTTTCCTAATTTCCCAGATTTCCTTGCATCTGGGATGATATGTGATCCGGTTCTGTCCAAAGGTCTTTTGTAGGATGTTCTGGGGAAGAAAAATTATTCTCCTGGAAAGGGGGACTTATGCAGCACTTTCCCCTTCTGCCTTTTTTTCTGTCTTGAGTTTGGGTGTGATGGCTGGAGCTGCAGCAGCTGTTTTGTCAAAACTTTGGTCAAGACATGGCTGAGCTGCTGAACCACCTCTGGAATGCTTGTTATATAAGAAAAAGAAACTCCTATTACATGAAGGCACTATAGTGGGGCATTCTATTACTCAAAGCTGAATGTATTACTAATGGATAAAAGGATGTTTCAAAAGCTTTCCCTCAAATGCAAAATAAAGTCCCAAGATTTATACTTTCTTTTTTTTTTTTTTTTTTTTACTGATCCAGTCACTTTTAGCTCAAAAACTTTAAGACCTTTTACTATGTGCCAGAATAAGATGTTGCCGTACCCATTTACAAGATGGTAATGCAGAGAAATAAGGAGCAGGGGTTTGTTATTCAAAATTTCAAAGCGGATCCAAGAGCCTTGAAGTACATGCCGTGGCTTCCACTCAAAGACCACATGCTGTCTCTTATTGGCTTAACACACCATTCATATCCCTAAGAAGGATGAAAGGGCCATACTGAGGTTGCCAGAACCTCAAACAGTGGTTCCAGGGAGTCTAGAGGGTTGAAACCCAGCACTTACGGCTTCCATGCTGTTCTTCTGGCTTGGATATTTATACCGCAGCTTTGAAATGCTGGAATTCGTTCAGGAGTGATTTGTGACTGCGTGTTAAGGGGGGTCGTATGTGGTAGAGTCGCCTGCATCTTCAGGATGGTGGCAGATACTGCTCTGAGCCTTCCAAATTGCTAATATTGAAAATACTGTCTGTGTACACACACCCATCAATGCTCCAGCAGGGACGCTAGGCTGATACAGAACGTCGTTAAGGGCGACAGGGTAGGAAGGAAGACTTACCAGGAAATGTCAAGATATTTTCTTCTCCAAAGGAAACCACCAAGTCATCAATTCCAAATGTTGAATACAGTGGGGCTTTCTCTCACGGAGAGGCTGACTTATGTTCATCCTTGTGAGCCTGACTCCTTTATGCATTTTCAGCATCTTTTCACTTTGTCAAAACCCATTTTAACTCCGTTTTGTTAGCTAAAAATATCTTGGTCCCAAATGCAACCCCTATAATCATAAGACACTTTTATTTTCAGATTTGCGATTTCCCTTTGTTTCCTTTCCAAAGGCTTTATTTGCTTTTTATTTCAATGAAGAGATTCTTACACTGCTCTTTCCCCAGGCACGTTTAGCCATTCCATTTCTCTTTTATGCTGTTTCCAGAACCTTTCTGTCCTTTATAGGCATTTAAAAAAAAAATTGCTAAATCTTATATAGTCCTTTCCATATGCCAGGCACTGTTTTAATTGATTTACATGTATTAAGTTATTTAATCTTCACAACACCCTAGGGAGTAAGTGCTATTATTTATCCCCATTTTACAGAATAGGAAACTGAGGCACAGAGAGGTTAACTAACTCACCCAAGGACACACAGCAAGCAAGTAGCAAGGTCAAGATTCAAACCCAGCAGTCTGGCTGCAGCTGATTACAATGATACCGGTAACAATAACTAACTAGCATTTTCCAGTACTTAATCCATGTTAGACTCTCCATGAAGTCCTTTATACACTTTGTGTCTCTTAATCACTTGGTTAATAGTAATAAGACACAGACACTTTCAATGCCTGTTCCACCTGGAATTCCCCCTCTCCTCCACCCCTGCCTCCTTGCTTGGCCCAATGTCCCCTCTCTGGGGACCCTTCGTGGCACCCTGCAGCATGATTTAGATGCTCCTGGCTCTCTGTGTATATTACCATAGACTGCAATAGTTGATTTCCTAATCTGTCTTACCCACCAGACCATGAGCTCCTTAGACAACACATATTCATCGTATCATGAGTATTAGCAACACCAAAAATTATAAAAAAGAAAACAAAACCTACCCTACATCCCTGGTAACATCTAGGCATTTCTAGCTAATATAATATATACATAAAATATATATATATAAAAAATATATATTTATATCTAAATCGATTCAATTATTAAAATAAAGATAACATAAAACTTACTATTTTAAGTGCACAATTCAGTGGCATTAAGGATGTTTATGATGTTACATAACCATCGCCACCATCCGTCTCCTGGACTTTTTCATCATCCCAAACAGAAACCCTGTACCCGTTAAACAGTAACTCCCCTGCCCTCTCCCCCAGCCCTTGGTATAACCTCTATTCTATTTTCTATCTCTAGGGATTTGCCTATTCTAGGTACTTCGCATAAATGGAATCATACGATATTTGTCCTTCTGTGTTTGGCTTCTTCTATTTGGCGTAAAGGTTTTAAGGCTCATCCACGTCGTTGCGTGCGTCGGAATTTCATTCCTCTTCATGGCTGCATAATATTCCAACGTACGCATAGACTACCACGTTTTATGTATCTGTTCCTCGGCTGATGGACACTCGGGTTGTTTCCACCTTTTGGCTGCTGTGAATAATATTGCTATGCACATCGATGTACAAGTATCTGTTTTCTCCCTGCATTCAATTCTTTTGGGTTTATACCTAGCAGTGGAGTTGCTGGGTCCTATGGTAATTTTAGGTTTAGCTTTTTGAGGAATCACCACTGTTTTCCCCCAGTGACAGACCATTTTACATTCCCAGCAGCAATGCAAATGACTCCAGTTTCCCCACACCCTCACCAACACTTGTTATCATCTCACGTTTCAATTGCGGCCGCCCTAACGCGTGTGAAGTGGTATCTCAGCATGGTTTCAACTCGCAGTTCCCTAGTGACTAAGGATGTTGAGTGTCTGTCTTTTCACATGCCTCTGCTATTGTCGTAGAAGACATGCATAGAAAAACAGAAAGAAATGTCTATTCAATCACTCTGTGTTTCCATGTTTAAAGTATTTTTTTTTAAATCAAAAGATAGTTTAAATACAGTGCAACTACCCTTTCTTAATGAACAGGTCTATGACATGCAGTCTGGTAGACAACCTGGATCAGTTTCCGTGGTTGCTGTAACAATGACCGCAAACAGAAGGGCTTAGAACAATAGAAATCTATCGCCTTGCCGTCCTGGAGGTCAGAAGTCTGCAACTGAGGTGCTGTCAGGGCCAAGCTCCCGCCGGAGGCTCTAGAAGAGATTCCCCGCCTTGCCTCTTCCAGCTCCGGATGGCTCCTCGCGACCCTTGGTGTGTGGCTGCTTCAAGCAATCTCTACCTCTGTGTTCCCAAAAAACATTCTTCCCTGCGTGTATCGAATCTCCTCCGTCTTTCTTTATAAGGACACTCTCATCGGCTTTAGGACCAACCCCAACCCAGTACGATCTTATCTAGAACTTTGCCTTAATTACATTTGCAAAGAACCTATTTCCAAATAAGACCGTAGTCACAGGCACCAGAGGTTAGGACTGGGATGTAGCTTTTGGGGGGACTTTCTAACCCAGTACATAGCTCCACAATCACGATGTAGAACCGCTATCTCCAATTCCATTATATTTTTCTTTGATGAAAAAAATATTGAAAATGAAGCCATAGTGTACTTACCATTTTATAACCTGCCTCATCCATGTAATGATGGATTATACGCAATTTTTGCATGTCGATGAATTCAGATCAAGGTGTTCCATCATCATTTAAAATAAATGCCTGTTTTAGATGTGAGTTTCTTAAAGGATTGGTGCCTATCATACTGGGCTTGAACTCTCAGGGCTTATCCTAATGTCTAGCACATAACAGGTGCCTGATAGATGTTTGTTGAGTGAATAAATGAAGGAATGACCTTCCAGTGAGCTTCGAGGATGCTGCCTGTGCCTGCAGTCGGCCCGGGCTCTCAGCGTTTCCAAGCCCCCTGCCCTTTCTAGGTGTGACTTGCATTGTCCAGTCCCTCAGATTCCCGGGATGAGTTGCTCTCCTTGGCTTCTCTGGAAACCTGCGGCGACTTTGAAGCGACTGCCTAGAGGGTCAGAGGGTGTGTTTCTCCCCACTTGGGACTCTGCCCCCCAAGGGTTTTCATTTCAGAGGGGGCTAAGCCAACTCTCTCCAGGTTTTATAAGCTGATAGAACAGGGCTGTCAAATGCTTTTTATGGGAGAAGAAACAGGAAGATGGTTTGTTTTGCAGACAGCGGGTTATTGGGTAATTACATTTTTATAGAACTGTTGTGGGACAAGTCACGGCCCTGCTGTCTCCTTTGATGCTAAAAGGCAGACGGCCCCATAAAGATCAGAACAAGGGAAGGTGAAAGGGGTCAGGGACAGAGTTGCCCCTTGGGGGTCAGCTTCTGCCTGGAAGCACCCGGCCTCCCCGACCACCGGGTGGCCCTTCGGGAAATGCCCCCTCTTGCCATGTGCTTTGGGCGAAGTCACATTCGTGCCAACCTCTCCTACGTCTTTCTCTGAGTGCATGCAGAGGAAAGGAGGGATGGAAGAAAACTATTAACTAATAGGGTCACCCCCGAGGGAGCCATCATGCATTCATTCATTCACTCTTTTATTTGTTCCTTCACGCATTCATTTCCTCACTTATTCTCTCATTCATTGACTTACTCATTTATTCTTTTTCAGTCACTCATTCATTCACTCATTCATGCATGCATTCCAGCGCTGGGACACTTCGCTGGGAGACCGAAGTGCACTCACAAATTTTCCCGGAGCGTCCATTCACTCATTCATCCAACACGCATTCACTGGGGGTCTGTCGCGTGTCGTGCACCGTGGCTACAGTGTCGAGCACAGCACAATCAGTGGAGGAGCAACCATCAGCCCCGGGTAGATGCGTGACGCCAGCTGTGCTAGGCCCCGAGCGATACGCTGTTCGGGGAGGGGTGGGCATGTGAGCGTTCATATGAGGCGGCTCAGCCGGTTGGTCCCAGAGATCAGAGAGGGCTTCCCTGGTTGAGCCGAAATCCAAAAGACAGAGGAGGAGTTGCCCAGGCCAAGCAGTGGTGGTGTACGGTATGGTGGGGAGAGAACATTCCAGACAAAGGGAGAAAACCCCGCACGGGCTCCCTGGGAGAAGAGGATGTGAAGCTTTCAACAAAGGGGGGCAGTGGTGCCTCTGCCAGTCTGGCTCTCGGGGAAGCCGCGTCCTAGATGCTCTGCCCAGGGCCGTGACCACGAAATCTCTCCTCAGACCTTCCCTGGGCTCCATTTCAAACATAACCTCCCTCTGCAGAAACAAAACGTGCTGCTGGGCTGGCATCTAAGCCCCAGCCAAAAATCCAGAGAAAAGTCCTGTGGGCACCGGTTTGAGGGAAGCCAGTGTGGAGGTCTGGAGAAGCTTTCTTAATTCCTTGTCTTTCTTTCTGCCCTGGACGGTTCTAGAAACCTGTTCATGGCTATTCCTTCTCCTGGGAGGTTTGGAGCAGGCTGAGGCTCTGGGTTTTTACGGGTTCCATCTGGAGACGAGTGTTTCAAATCAAGCCGGACCCCCTTTAAAGATGGCTTCCCTCTCCAAGGAGGCTCTGCGCCCCCCCTTGCCGATTTCCTGCTGTGGAGACAAGTACCTTAATAAATGATTATTTATTTGCTTGGGCAGCCCCTTCTGAGTGTGTTTGGTTTCCTGCTTCGACCTCCAGCCAGCATCCCAAGGCGTCTTTCTTAAAGGGGCCAAGGAGATGCAGCCCTTTCTAGTTTTAATTCTGTTTATTTGCTGTGAGCTGTGAATTCTCCAGAAGGCAGCTTTCCCCTGGGGACGTTTCTGTCCTTCCCAAAGTCCTTCTCTCATTCTGTTAGATGCAGGCCTTCCTAAGCACCCACCAAAGCTGCTCGTTGGGACCTGGGGGGCCCCCAGCCCTGGTTGTCTGTGCCCCTCACCTTGGGGGCTGCAGAGGAAGGCAGCAATGGCCCCAGGGAAGGACAAGGGACGGAACAGAGCAGGGGATAAATAAGTGTTTGCGGGAAATATCAGCCTAAGGCATTTCAGCTGGATGATGCATCCCAGGTGTCTTGGTGGTAAGCAGTGGCCATTTTCTCTAACCAAGGTAGTGGCCCAGGGCAAAGGCTCCGTGTGGTTCGCTGCTGCGGTCACGCTCTGCTCCCCACCGCCATGGCTTTGCTCATGCTATGCCCATTGCCTGAAACACCCTTCCCTCCTGCCTCCTGGGACACCTAACATTTATGGAGGGCCTGCTGCTTGTGGGGCACTCTTCTAAGTGTTGTGGGTGCAGTGACGCACAAAACAGAGCCGGTTCCTGCCCTCATCGACGTACATTTAAGAGTTGGGGAGATGGACAAGAAACAAGTACACAAATATTATTTCCTGGTAGAGGGAAGAAAATGTCCCAAGGCTTGGAGGCAGGGCTGGGTGCGGTATGTCTCGGGGCATCCAGGAAGCCAGTGGATGGAGGAGTAGCCAAAGGACGGGGACAGAGGGGGAGATAGCTGGACAACCAGGTCGTGTCAAGCCTCACCGGCCATTCTGTGTCAGGATTTTGGATTTTATTGCAAATAAGATGGGAGCCAATGGAAAGGTTTGAGCTGAAGAGTGACAAGATCTGATTTACATTTTAAACCATCACTAGTTGCAGTAATTGACACATATTCATTCATCTCGTCTTCACCATTCTAGGATGCAGGGTTTTTTTTTTTTTGTTCCCATTTTATAGATGCCAAAACTGAGGCACAGAAAGCTTAAGTAACTTGCTCAGGGTCCCACAGTGAGTGAGGGGCAGAGCCAGGGTCCTATCCCAGTCCTCTTGCAGTCAGGCACTACCGCCTCCAGGAAGCCTCCTCCACGCTCCACAGAGCTGGGGGAGGAGCCCCTGTGAACTTCACCTTTCTGAGCCTTGGTTTTCTGTAAAATGGGTATGATAGCAACCATCCTTGCCTTACTTAATGCACAGTGCTGTTGGCAAAACCAGATGAAATAAGCTGCAAAATAAATGACTCTATACCACTAATAAAATGATTATGCAAACTAGCTCCTATTTATTAACCATCTGGTGGGGAAGAACTTCCTGCTTATTGGGTCTAATTTAATCAATAAACCACTCCACGGCTTAGGTGTTCTTTTTATTCCATAGAGCCTGGCACAGAGACAAAAAGTTTTAAAAAGTGCATTTTACGTTGCTTTTACTTGAGAAGGGATTTAATACACTTTTCCTTTCTCTTCCCTAGAAGGTCATTCAAAAGATCACAACCCAAATGCCCTTAATGGAGGGAATTAATTACGTGAAGAAGCTCTGCTTTTCATGATGCAGCCATTCAGAAGATCAGATCAGATAGATGTGTCAATATATAAAGATATCCATGATTCACTGTTAAGTTAAAAAAGCAAGCTGAGAGCTACATTTTC
>RJWJ010019249.1:0-30559 GCA_004363605.1 Indri indri | reverse complement strand
AGATGCCCAGTAATGGGATTGCTGGATCAAATGGTAATTCTACTTGCATCTCTTTAAGGTATCTCCATATGGCTTTCCACAGAGGTTGCACTAGTTTGCAGTCCCACCAGCAGTGTATGAGTGTTCCTATCTCTCCGCATCCACGCCAACATTTATTGTTTTGGGACTTTTTGATAAAGGCCAGTCTCACTGGAGAGAATTTATTTGCTAAATCTGACAACTCTATCAATAATGGTGAATTTCCCAGTGCAGATTGGGGTCAGAGACAGTGCCTTCATTCAAATGAATTGATGTATTTTATTGTGTATGTAGAGCCTAATTAATTCAAAGCCTTGTTACCTATAATCTCTGTTACATTCAGTGCAATTGAACTTTCCTTAAAGAAACGAGAAGTTGAGAAACCTTTTAAAATCTCTCTGATCTGATCCGGTGCTTCTCTAAAAAGAGCTGCACCCTATGCTAAAAAAAAATAGATAGCTATTAACTAGAGGCTAGAGATAATGATTCAAGACCTGGTCAAAGAGAAGTACCATTTAGAGTCACATGATGTGAGTGACATTGGACAAAACAGACTTAGCTCACATAATGACTAGTCAGTTATTGATTTTGTCTTAACAACACTTAAAAGTGTATAATACTTTCCAGATCAGTTTTTTTTTTTTGGGGGGGGGAGTGGGTATGAGGTGAAAGCATAAAGGATTTCGAACCAAAAAGACATTAAATAAATACATTATAAGAGATGAGATTTTATCATTAGATTTTAAGCCAAAGACATACTAATTTACTCAATCCAACAGGTTCTAGTCAGAATATGTTATGTGAAACACATTTGAGTTGTGTATCATATTTGGGTAAATCCAAAAATTTTTACTTGGTGTAGGTATGTCATGGGAGTGGGTTGGAAAAAAATTACATGTTTTGTTGATCTTGAAATTCAAAGTGCTCTCATGTTCAACCTCTATTTTGCCTTAAAGTGTTTTTCTTTGTTGTACCTTTATTTTAATGCATTTTTAGTGCAAGAATACTGTTTATTCCCAAATGGTTGAAAATTTGGTGAATAAAATAGTGCAGAATAAAGAAAAAAAATGAGAAGAGCTTTAGGCATTAAGTAAACTATTGGTGTGACAAAGAGTCTTGAAAGGTGTGGAAAAAAAATATTGAACTCTCTTCAGCATTAGCTCACCCTACAGGGTATAAGATACTGAATGGCTGCCTGAAAGTCCACCATCTGACTTTTTACCACTTTCAAAAGGATCACTGTCTCTCTCTTCCTCAACCAATCACCACCCCCTATCATGTCTTCCTTCTTCCCTTGGCAAGTATAATAAACCTTAACTGTATTATATGTAAAACCTTCATTTAAATTGAAATTTGTGTGTATTACATAAATTTTATTTTCATAGTTCAACTTTTATTGTTTCAATGATAAATGTTTAGAGGCTGTTGGCTGATGTGGAATGCATAATTACATTTCTGCTAAAATTGATGACCTTTAAAAATTTTAATGGCTCCTCACATGGAGGCAAGATTTCTGTAAATATATTAAAGTCAATAAACAAGCTCATATAAAACCCTTTAGGATAGGGAGGTAGCAGTGGAGATGGCAAAAGGTGATTGGATCATAGATGTACTAATATTTTAATGGTAGAGACACCAGGTGTATGAGTCTCCTAGGGCTGCTGTAACAGAGTATCATGAAGTGGGAGGCTTAAAACAACAAAATGTATCATCTCACAGTTCTAGAGGCTGGAAGTCCAAAACCAAGCTATGTAACTCCCACCTCTGTCTTTATCAATACATGACATTCTCCTCGTGTGTCTCTGTGCCTTCACATGGTCATCTTTTTATAACAGCATCAGTCATATTGGATTAGGGTCCATTCCTCCTCCAGCATTACATTATATTAACTAATTATATATGCAATTACCCTATTTCCAATAAAGTCTACTAAGGTACTAGAAGTTAGGACTTCACCATATCTTTTTTCGGGGCAGACATGTTTCAATCCAGAACACGAAGATTTCCTGACAATCTGACATGGATTAGAAGAAAAGTGGTCAAGTCAAAGATGACTACAAATATTTTAGCTTAGGAAACTAAAAAGGAGAAGGTTACCATAAACTGAGGTGAGAAAACTATGGATAGAGCAGATTTGATGGGATGATGGAAAGCTCATCTTTGTATACATTAAGACAGTTGTATACTCAAGTGGAGATGATGATGAGAATATGTAGCTCGAGAGTTAAGGAAATCCTTTTGGGAAATTTTATATGTACATATAAATATATAATTATAAATATTTATATCATATATATTATTTTGGCAGAAAGAGTAAGGGAAAAGCAAAATATTGGAGGAAAAGTAGGTGAAGAGGAAGTAGTATTTTTTAATGATGAGAGAGCTCATAGGCAGAGATGGAGGCAGGTGGGTAGATCTGGTGGTGGCTGTCTGGAATTTTTCTTCTGATTGCTTCAAGCAAAGTCATGAACTGAGAGTGAGGATGAGCAAGGAGGTGTTGGGAGTTCTGAGGAGAGAAGAAAAAGTGTGAAATACTACTCTCAGAGAGTCGGGAGAGCATGGAATAGGAAATATACTAGAATTACTTGGAAGCATTAAAGACTCCCTTGATACTAATGAGAATGTATTTAAAGTGAGCCAGTCAGAGACAGAGAGTTCAAGACCACCAACCCGAGTCAGGGCTCGTCAGACCTTCCCAGTAGAGGAGTTGAGGTTTACACTGAGGGGAGCAGAGGGTGATAGCTGATTGGGAGTGAACCACAGGGTCTGACACCAGTGGAGTCCAGGATACCACCAGTAGAAACAGAACAGCTAAGAGAGAGGAGTATAGAAGGAAGAAATCAGCATGAAGCAAATCAGCAGAGTTCGGAGCCCAGGGAGGGGCAAGGGATTTTTTTCCCCTCCCCAACTTGGGTGCCTCAGGCCTGCAACAGGACACACGACTCTTATCCTGTGGGGGAGTGCCATGAGGAACCAGAGAGCCAGCATCCCTGCATCTGGACACCCCATCCCCTCCTGCGTCTCCTCCAATCCTGGCATCGCGGAAAGTAATTTTGGCTCAAGCTGCTTGTAGACATGTGGCCTCAGCCACCCCATAGTAACTTCCAAAGCACCTTTCCCTGAGTGACTGAGCCTGCCTCAGGTGACAGGGAGTGCACTCCCGGCCCAGCCTGCCTTGGAGAGAGCGGCCGCTGTTGCAACTCAGAGAGGAGAGTGGTCATGGTGCCACAGCCATGGAGAGGAGAAGGGCAGACCAGTGTTCCCCCCGCCAGCTTGATAGAGGTACAGGAAGACCATGGCTCCTTCCCCCCAACCATATATGCTGCTGGAATTCTCCATGCTGAGTAGCCCCCTTTCAGTGCCGGGGGTGCATTTCCACTCAGAGCTGGCAGGGTAGCCTCAGTCTGTGACCTTCCCACCCACAGGTATTTGGCACATCTGTCTGCTGACAGTGCAGGTGGCAGGGTGGGGTGTTGTGGGGGAGAGGTCCCCATCTCAGGGTCAGGCAGCAAGTGAGAACCCATGCCCATCAGGAGGGTGTGGAGGAGCACAGGAGACCAAGGATCTGTAAGTGTGCCCCTTTGCGCCCCAAACCTCAGAACCACCATATTGGACTTTATGGAACCTGGGAGACTCAATTTGCATAAGTACTGGTTCCCATGGAAACCGAATGCCTCTGCTGCCTCAGGCTGAATCAGAGCAGCTGTCCCCACCATGATTCACTTTAATAGAGAGTTCAGCTTGATCCAAGAGTTCCCTGAGCCTCCACAATTCCCCTAATGAGAGTGTCCCCCTGTCAGTGTTTCCAGGGAATAGAAAGCAGACTCTCTTGTTGAGTGGGATCACATCAACCCCTCCTGTGCAGTTTAGTCCAGAGGTGGGGAATAGACCTTAAACCCCTGCATATGCCTTACCAGCATTTGTGGAGCTGAAGGGCAGGCTCATGCAACCTAACCCCACCCAGCCTCATTCCCCCACCCACCTCATCTGTGGTGGTGAATAAAGAATTCACCTGGAAGTTCCAGGGCCCCAGACACCACCAGGGGCATTAGAAGGCTTCTCTGAAATAACTACAGCTGGTCACAGGATCCAAAATCAACAGTGCAGCTTGAACCCTACAACAAACACCACCTACTGTAAGAGAGGTCAATTTGCATGCCCATTACAGCATTTACTGACTCAAACATAGAGGGTTTGGTTGATTCTCACCCACAAGCACTGCTTAATGACTCAGAGATTAAACTGGGCATGTCATTATATAAGCAAAAGAAAGTCCAAATGTAAGAAGCAACATCTGATCCAGATGAGAAGGAACCAGTGAAAGAACTCTGGAAATGTGAATAATCAGAGTGAAAGATCACCCCCAAAAGGGAACACCAGCTCCCTAACAATGAATACCAGCAAAAATCAGAATATTGAAATGTCAGATGAAGAATTTCAAACGTTGAATGTAAGAAAGCTTAACGAAATACAAGATAAAATAGAAACCCAACACAAAGAAATGACAAAAACAATGCAGAAAAAGAATGGAAAATTCACTATAGAAATTGAATCCTTAAAGAAAAATCAAACAGAACTTCTATAAATAAAAAAATTCATTCAAGGAATTACAAAACATTGCATTAAGCCTTAATGACAGGCTTGATTAGTCAGAAGAAAGAATCTCAGTGCTTGAACACAACACTTTCCATTAAACATGTCAGTCCCTGAGATAGATCAGAGAAATAAGAGGAAGGGGCCTATAAGAAATACCAGATTATGTAAAGTGACATAACGTAAGAATCATAAGCATCCCTGAGGATGAAGAAGAAAATATACAAGAGTTGTATAATTTATTCAAGGAAATGATTAAGCAAATTTTCCCTGGCCTTACTGGAAATCTAGGTATCCAGGTACAAGAAGCTCATAGGACTCCTGGGAGATTCATCACAAAAGGGAATCACATGAGAGGATACATAGTCAACAGACTTGGCAAAATAAACATGAAAGAGGTGCTCCTATCAACCATAAAGTGAAAGCAGGAGGTAACTTTCAAAGGAAAACCCATCAGACTAACTGAAGACTTCTCAACTAAGACCCTATAAGCCAAAAGGGATTGGAGACCCATTCTCAGTCTTCTCAAACAGAATAACACCCAGCCTCAAATTTTGTATTCAGCAAAACTAAGTTTGATATATGAGGGGGAAATAAAGTCTTTAGCAGACAAGCAAACACTGAGGGAATTTTTCAAGAAAAGACATGCCCTGCAGGAAGTACTCAGAACTACATAATTCATGGATCAGCAGAATAAACACCATTGAATGTAAAATTACCCACAAGCTAAAGGTTGAAGACCAGATACCACAATGTCTCAAGAGATAAAATAAAGTGACGAAGTTCAATAGCACAGGATAAACAGAAATACACCCCACTCATCAATTCTTTCAATAAATGTGAACAGGCTTGAAAAGACCACTGAGGAGACATAGCTTGGCCAAATGGATAAGTGCACACAACCAAAGTATCTGCTATCTTGAGAAAACACATTTAACCCACAAAGCACATCCTGAGTCAAGGTGAAGGGATGGAAAACAATATTCAACACTAATGCACACCAAAAAAGCTGGTATGGCAATACTCATATCAGATAACTTAGTCTTCAAATCAATCAAAGTAATGAAAGACAAAGATGGACATTATAAAATGGCAAAGGGAACAATTCACCAAGAAGACATTATAATCTTAAATATTTATGCACCTAACACAGGAGCACCTAGATTCATAAAGCAAATCATACTTGATTTAAAAAAGAAAAATGATAGACGTACCATAATAGCCAGGGTCTTCAACACCCCACTGAAAGAATTGGACAGATCCTCCAAACAGAAAATAAATAAAGAAACAAGGGACTTAAATAGAACTCCAGAATTATGTGCCTAACAGATATTTACAAAACATTCTACCCCAATGCCACCAACTATACATTCTTCTCATCAGCACACAAGACATTCTCTATGATCGATCACATTCTAGGCCACAAAATATGTCTCAACAAATTTAAAAACAATAGAAATCATATCAGGCATCTTCTAAGACCACAGAGGAATACAATTAGAAATCAACTCCAACAGAGCACTCATCTCTACACAAAGTCATGGAAAGTAAACAACCTACTGCTGAATGATAGTTAAGTCAAGGAGGAAATTAAGATGGAAATCAAAAGATTCTTTGAACTAAATGATAATGGGGACACAAGTTATCAAAAACTGTGGGATGCAGCTAAAGTAGTACTGAGAGGAATATTCATAGCCATAAATACATACATCCAAAAGACAGAAAGATCACAATTCAACATTCTAATGAAACATCTCAAAGATCTGGAAAAGAATGAGCAAACAAATCCCAAACCTAGCAGAAGAAAAAAAAATAACCAAGATCAGAACATAACTAAATGAAATTGATAATAAAAGAACTGTACAGAAGATTAATAAAAGAAAAAGTTGGTGCATTGGAGATAAACAAAATTGGCATGCCTCTTGCTATATTAACCAGAAGAAGAAAAGAAAGGATGCTAATAAGCTCAAATAGAAAAGCAAAAAAAAAAAAAAAAAAAAAAAAAAAAAAAAAAAAAAAAAAAAAAAAAAAAAAAAAAAAAAAAAAAAAAAAAAAAAAAAAAAAAAAAAAAAAAAAAAAAAAAAAAAAAAAAAAAAAAAAAAGAAATTACAACTGATACCATGGAAATACAAAATATCATCTCTGAATACTGTAAAAATCTCTATGCAAGCCTGGCGCGGTGGCTCATGCCTGTAATCCTAGCACTCTGGGAGGCCAAGGCGGATGGATTGTTTGAGCTCAGGAGTTTGAGACCAGCCTGAGCAAGAGCAAGACCCTGGATCTACCAAAAATTAGAAAGAAATTAATTGGACAACTAAAAATATATAGAAAAATTAGCTGGGCATGGTGGCACATGACTGTAATCCCAGCTACTTGGGAGGCTGAGGCAGAAGGATCGCTTGAACCCAGGAGTTTGAGGTTGCTGTGAGCTAGGCTGACGCCATGGCACTGTATCCCAGGCAAAAGAGTGAGACTCTGTCTAAAAAAAAAAAAAAAAAAAAAAAATCTCTATGCACATAAGCTGGAAAAGGTGGAGGAAATGGACAAATTCTTAGAAACACACAGCATCCCTAGGCTCAATCTGAAAGACCTTTAATTCCTGAACAGAGCAATATCAAGTATGGACACTGAAGGAGTAAAAAATAAATAAATAAATAATCACAGACCAAATGCTTTCAAACCTAAAGTCTACCAGATCTACAAAGAAGAACTGGTGCCTATCCTGCAGAAATTATTCCACAACACTGAGAAGGAAGGAATCCTCCCCAATATGTTTTATGAAGCCAACAACACCATGATACAAAAGCCAGGAAAGGACTTAACAAGAAAAGAATACTACAGGCCAATATCCCTCATGAATATATTTATAATTGCAAAAATTCTCAGTAAAATCTTAGCAAGTCAAATTCAGCTGCTCATCAAGAAAATAATCCATCATGACAAAGTGGGCTTAACTAGGGAGGTGAAGGACCTCCCCAGGGAGAACTATGAAGAAGTGAGGAAGAAAATAGCAGAGGACACAAACAGATGGAAAACCATACTGTGCTCATGGATTAGCAAAATCAACATTGTTAAAACGTCTATATTATCCAAAGTATTCTACAAATTCAATGCAATACATACTAAAACACCAACATTATTTTTCACAAATCTCAAATCTGGAAAAAATAAATTTATGTTTCATATGGAACAATGAAGACCCCATATAGCCAAAGCAATCATAAGCAAAAGGAACATATTGGGAGGAATCAAGTAACAAGACCTCAAGCTCTGTGACAAGGCTGTAGTAACCAAAAGAGCATGGTACTGGCATAAGAATAGAGACATAGAGCAGTGAAACAGGACTGAAAACCCAGCCATAAAATCATCCTCATAAAGCCATCTGATTTTTGACAAAGCAGATAAAAACATACAGTGGGGAAAAGAACCCCTATTCAATAAATGTTGCTGGGAAAATAGCATAGCCACATGTAGACAACTGAAACAGGGTCTGCACCTTTCACCTCTCATATAAATCCACTCATGATGGGTAACAGACTTAAATCTAAGGCATGAAGCCGTAACAATTCTAGAATAAAATGTTGGAATAACTCTTATAGATAACGGCCTAGGGAAAGAATTTATGAAGAAGACCCCAAAAGCAATTACATCATCAACGAAAATATTTGCATGCTACACATCTGATAAAGGGATGATAACTATAATCTATACAGATCTCAGGAAAATCAGCAAGAAAAAAATCAAACAACCCCATTAAAAAGTGGGCAAAACATATGGATGGAAACTTTTCAAAAGAAGAAAGACTAATGGCCAACAAACATATGAAAAATGTTCAACCTCTCTAATCAGCAGGGAAATACAAATCAAAACTACAATGGCATATCACTTAACTACAGTGAGAATGACTTTTATCAAAAAGTCCCAAAATAATAAATGTTGGCATGGATGCAGAGAGATAGGAACACTCATATACTGCTGGTTGGATGGCAAACTAGTACAGCCTCTATGGAAAGGAATATGAAGATACCTTGAAGAGCTTAAAGTATAACCACCATTTTATCTGGTAATCCCATTACTAGGTGTTAACCCAAGGATACAAAGACAATCTATAAAAAAGACCTCTGCACTTGAATGTTTATAGCAGCACAATTAACGATTGCAAAGATGTAGAAACAACCCAGGGTGCCCATCAATACATGAGAGGATTAATAAAATTTGGTATATGTACACCATGGTGTTCTACTCAGCCACAGAAAAACGATGGTGATATAGCAGCTCTTTTATTATCCTGGATAGAAGTGTAGCCCATTCTACTAAGTGAAGTATCACAAGAATGG
This sequence comes from Indri indri, assembly GCA_004363605.1. Classification (NCBI taxonomy): domain Eukaryota; kingdom Metazoa; phylum Chordata; class Mammalia; order Primates; family Indriidae; genus Indri; species Indri indri. Next base: position 21,611 of record RJWJ010019249.1, on the reverse strand, counting down.
AAAAACAGGCACCACATGTATTCACCATCAAATTGGTATTAACTGACCAATGCTGATGTGCACATATAGTAGTAACAGTCATCAGGTGTTGGGCAGGTGGAAGAGGGTAGGAAAGGACAGGTTATTCACACCTAATGGACACAGTGCTCACTGTCTGGAGGATGGATATGCTTGGATCTCTGACTCGCATGGTGCACAGGCTTCTGTATGTAACCTAAACGCTTGTACTCCTGTAATATTCTGAGATAAATAAATAAATAATTATTATTTATAATAAAATTGTAATAAAAATAATAAAGCAAGCCAATCAGCCTAGATCTCTTTCCAGCTATATGATGATGTACTTTTGTAAGAAGAGAGTTGGATTTACCTAGTGTTATAATTTTGTCATGATAGTACTATGAGTTAATAGAAAGGCAAGGGAGTTAAAGTATGTGTCAGAGAATGGTTTTTAAAATTTATCATAAAACTGAATAAATTAGGCTCAGTAAGGAGAGAAAAATGACATCAAGAGAGTCATACAAAAAATGAATAGATTGATTAAAGGACCTGCAGGGATAGAAACTTGTTGGAATAAGATACTAAAGGAAGTGACCTGGAAAGATATGAAGTGGTGTAGAGTGATATGGAAGAAATTGAGATAACGGAGAGATTGCAATTGTTGGACTGGAGAAAGTCCAGGATACGTACATGGTAGTGAGTGATGGAGGTTGCTTCTAAGACTAGATAATTGGATGAGAGGAGATCAAAGAACTAAGAAATTGCAGGATGTTGGAAGAATCATGTATCGTATATTGTAATTGCCAAGATTTAAGACAGAACTGGTGTATAAGAAATTCTTTGACAAAATATTTTGGTTAGAGACATTGTGATATATAAATCTCTAATAGAAGTAAATATTCATACAAGGGAAGAAACTTGCTTTGCAAAGCAAAGCCTACTCTATTCTTCATTTCAATTACACTATTATTGAAGAGCTTTATAACTATGTGTGTGTGGAATGGGGTTTTGATTGTGTTTTCAACAAGGACAGCCTATGGGAGTTATCTTCTTCATGCTGTATTAATATAGCATCATTGATAATGTTGATTAGTTAAATTTGTAGCATCATCAATGTAATTATTATTCATAAGAAAAGAAATTCAAAGGAAGGACATCATGATTTCCTCTGAGGAATCAACATATTCCACAATAGTTTCATCCCCTGTTGTCAAGAATATCTCTCACCATTCCCTGTATGTTATAAAAATAAATCAGAATAAAATAGGAATGTATGAGATCTTCATGCCTGGTTTGACTCCTAAGCTGAACATAAAGTTGCATATATGTAAATTTTATCTCCTGTCAGTGCTTCCTAGAGTATGAATGAATAAATAAAAAGATAAAATTTTAAAAATTAGAAAAAATATCAAGTTACATTAATTGAAATCATTGGAGTACAAAATTATGGTCATTATTATACAAAGAGTTTCATGTTTACATTAATTTTTATTAAAAATTTATGCAAGAAAAAGCTCACAGGAAATACATCAACATCTTAACAGTGGTAAACCTTGGATGGTAAGATTACGGGTGAGATTCTTATAAGGAAAGTTTGTGATTTGCTGCCAGGAAATCTATTAGGGGTGTCTTGAATCACTTGAATATTGGTATCTACATGAAAATGTGCAATTACTCTCTCTCTCTTATTGGCTAAAATCTCTGTTGCATTCACATCTAAGAAAGAGATACTTTTAGAATAAGTTCTATGCCTGCATCCGCCCCCACCTCTCTCACTCAAACTTTTCAGTTGGTGTGAATGCTAATCACTGTTTTTCCCTGTGGCCTTAAGCAAGTCTCACGTTGGCATTTATAAATCCATTATTTGAACAATTAAATGTTAAATATAATTGTTAGTTTATTCAATATCACATGGGGTGATCTGACTTACTTTCTTTAATTGACCCCATAATTTTGATATATGTCCATTAACCAAAGTCCACTGCCAAAGAAATGTTTAGGAGTTGTGCCATTTGGAGACATTTATGCTTTAAAAATGTAGCCATTTATTTCAAGAAAACAAAATGCAGTTTACTCAATCCTGTATATGCCAGTGAAAAGTGAAACACTTCTTCCTTTACCTAAGCATCTCTGAATGATCCTATTTTGGGGGTTACATGGGGATAACATTACAGATTCACTGTAACAAATATATTCAAATACATTTCAATGTATTTACCACTTTCCATTTATTCAACAAATATTTATTGAGTACCTCCTATGTGTTAGGCAATGTCTCAGGCCTGTGAATACATCAATGAACAGACAGAGCTACCTCACCTTATGGAGCGAATATTCTAGGGGAGGATGGAAAATAAACAAATAAATAATTGCATATAACATGTCTGGAGGGGTTAAGTGATAAAGGAAAATATAGAGAAAGTGAATATGAGGTATTGATATTAGAATGGTACATAAGTTGTCCAACTAAAAAGTCATCAGATCATGACTTTTTATTGAGGTTAACTTCATATACTAAAATATATTATTTTAAATGTTTGATATGATGAGCTTTGGCAATTGCATATGCCCATTCTACAAGTACTTGAAACAAGTAAATCATTTCCATCTCTCCCTAAAATTCCTCTTGTCTACTACCAGTCAATCCCCTACCCTCCCCCAATAAATAGCCACTGCTCTGATTTCTATCACATTGGCTTAGTTTTAACTGTTCTTTGACTTCCTAATAGTGAAATTGTGTATGTGTGTGCATGTGTGGCTTGCCTGGCTACTTTTGCTTAATATAATGTCAGTGAAATTCATCCAATTTGTGCAAGTATAGTTTGTTAATTCATATGACTGAATAGCATCCATTATGATTTTTTATAATCCTTATTGATACATACTAATTGTTTATATTTAAGCAGTTCTTGCGATATTTTGATAAACGCAGAAAATGTGTAGTGATCAAATCAGGGTATTTAGGATATCTATCATTGCAAATATTTATCATTTCTTTGTGTTGGGAACATTTCCACTCTTCTAGCAATTTTGAAATATACAATAAATTATTGTTAACTATAATTACCCTTCTGTGCCATTGAAAATTGATCTTATTCCTTCTATCTAACTGTGTTGGTACCCATTAACCAACCTCTCTTCATAGCACTTTCTCACCTTTCTCAGCATCTGGCAGCCATTGCGCTACTTTAAACCTCCATGAGAAAAACATTTTTGTACCCACATATGCATGAGAATGTGTGCTTTTTATCATTCTGTGCTTGGCTTATTTCACTTAACATAATGACCTCCAGTCCCATCCATGTTGCTGCAATTAACAGAATTTCATTCTTTTTATGGCCGAATAGTATTCTATTGTGTTTATATACTATATTTTCTTTATCCATTAATCTGTTGACAATCACTTAGGTTAATTCTGTATCTTGGCTGTTATAAATAGTGCTGCAATGGAAAAGGGGGTGCAGATATCCCTTTGATATACTGATTTCCTTTTGTTTACATAAATACTGATACTAAGTAGTAGAATTGCTGAATCATATGGTAGTTCTCTTTTTAGTTTTTTGAGAAAATTCCATACTATTTTCCATAATGGCTGTACTAATTTATATTCTCACCAACAATGTATTATATGAGTTTCCTTTTCTTCACATCCTCACCAGCATTTGTTATTTTCTGTCTTTTTTTATAATATCCTTTCTAACTAGGATAAGATGATACCTCATTGCAGTTTTGATTTGAATTTCTCTGATGATTACTGATATTGAGCATTTTTTCATATACCTGTTGGCCATTTGCATGTCTTCTTTTGAGAGATGTCTATTAATGTTTTGTGCCCACTTTTTTTTTTTTTTTTTTTTTTTTTTTTTTTTTTTTTTTTTTTTTTTTTTTTTTTTTTTTTTTTTTTTTTTGAGACAGAGTCTCACTCTTTTGCCTGGGCTGGAGTGAGTGCCGTGGCGTCAGCCTAGCTCACAGCAACCTCAAACTCCTGGGCTCAAGTGATCCTTCTGCCTCAGCCTCCTGAGTAGCTGGGACTACAGGCATGTGCCACCATGACCAGCTAATTTTTTCCATATATTTTTTTTGTCGGCTGATTAATTTCTGTCTAATTTTTTAATAGAGGCGGGGTCTCGCTCTTGCTCAGGCTGGTCTCAAACTCCTGAGCTCAAACAATCCGCCCGCCTCAGCCTTCCAGAGTGCTAGGATTACAGGCGTGAGCCACCGCACCCGGCCTGTGCCCACTTTTTATTGGGATTATTTGTTTTTTCCCTGTTGAAGTGTTTGAGTTCCTTGTATATTCTAGATATTAGTCCCTTATGGGATGAATAGTGTGAAAATATTTTCTCCCATTTTACATATTGTCTCTTTATTGTTTTTTTGAGTTTTGGGAGTGATACAGAAGCTTTTTAGTTTAACATAGTCCTGTTTTTCTGTTTTCATTTTTGATGCCTATATTTTTGAAGTCTCAGTTTTAAAAATTTTGCTGAGACCAATGTCCTGAAGCCTTTCGATTATGTTTTCTTCTAGTAGTTTTATAGTTTTGGGTCTTATGTTTATGCAATTAATCCATTTAAAGTTGATTTTTGGATATGGTGAGAGATATAAGTCTAATCATATTCTTCTGCCTGTGGATATCCAGTTGTTGAAGTGGATGTCCTTCCCCCAGTGTGTGTTCCTGGTGCCTTTGTCAAAAATTAGTTGGCTGTAAGCATGCTCATTTATTTCTGGATTCTCTATTCTGCTGCATTGATCTATGTGTCTGTTTTACACCAATACTATGCTGTTTTTGTTACTATAGCTTTGTAGTATATTTTGAAGTAGGTAGTAAAATGACTCCAGCTTTTTAAATTTATTCTCAGCATTACTTTGGCTATTTAGCATATTTTTTGGTTCCATATTAATTTCAGAATTATTACTTTTTCTATTTCTGGGAAGAATATAATTGGTATTTTGATGAGGATTGCATTGAATCTGTATGCTGCTTTGGTTAGTATAACCATCTATTTTGTACTCTTCAGTATTTATTTCAAAGAAATAAAAATCTATGTTCACACAAAACCTGTACATGACCGTTCACAGCAGCTTTAATTGTAATAGGCAAAAACTAGAGTCATTCCAGTGTCCTTCAACAGGTGGATGATTAAACAAACTGTGCTGCATCCGATCCATGGAAAACCAGTCCCCACAGAAAGGAAAACATGTTGATATACACAACTTCGATAAATATCCAGAGAATTATACTGAATGGAAAAAATCCAATCCCAAAAGTTTACATATTGTGTGATTTTTTTTCTTTTTCTTTATTTTTTTTTAAAGAATGGTGACTTTTAATGTAGACAAAAGGCAAATATTGGGGACTAGAAATATGTCTGTGGAACTGGAATTCAAATGTGAAAGAAGATTTTATATTAACCATATTTATATTTGAAAATATAAAGCATAAAATATAATACATAGAAATATAAAACATGAGCCATAATTCTTAAAAGATATCAATATGATTGTATCAATGTCATAAGGAAGCTATATTTGTGAGTCCACCCACTCAAAATGAGACTGATGCTGAATGCTATTAATTCAATGGGTATTTTTCTGATATGTCATATTGATGAAAAAGTCACAACCATATAATTATTAATATCTCATAAGAAGGGTCAGTGTCAGAAAACTGACTTGTACAGTACGAACTCACCCTAAATCACCAACAATCAGTAAGAAAAGTCGATTCTTTTTGTGTGCCTAACATATCCTATAGTATAGCTATATGATTTATTTTATATAATATTTTTGAATAGATGAAACATTAAATATTGATAAGTGATTGGTGGTTGGCAAGGATTAGGGGTGGTGTGGGGAGGAGATGAAGGAGGGGAGCAGGGAGGGAGGAAAGGAAGGCAAGTGCAGGTATGCGAGGGCAACACAGGAACCCTTGTGGTGATGGGACACAAGCTGTTCCACGGCTTTACTGCATTGAAGTACATCCATACACATGCACAGTGTGTATACACGGATCCACACACGTAATAAAGTGTATAGAACTAAATACCCACACACTCAAATTAATGCAGCAAAATGAGTGGATCTGAATAAAATAGGTGGATTGTATCAGTGCTATTTTCCTGGCAGTGATATAGTGCTCTAATTTTGCACAATATTATCATTGGGCAAACTGGGTAAAGAGTACATGGGATCTCTGTATCATTTCTAGTTTTATATTTTTAATTGTGGTGACATATATATATATAAAATAATGTATCAGTTTTAACCATTTTCAAGTGTGCATTTGGTGGGGTTAAGTACATTCATGGTGTTGTGTACCCATTAGCACCATATATTTGCAGAACATTTCCATTGCACTACACATAAATTCGGTATCAATGGATACAATCAGCACTAACTCCCCATTCCCCCTTCCCCAGCCTCCGGTCACCTCTACTCTGCTTTCTAGCTCTTTGAATTTACCTCGTCTAGATATCTTATGTAAGTGCAACCATATTATATGCATACTTCTGTGCCCGAAATATTTCACTTTGCACAGTGTTTTCACAGTTTACCCATGGGGCAGCATGTCTCAGAGTTTTCTTCCTTTTTACATGTGAATAATCTTCCATTATATGTATATTCCACATTGTGTTAATCCATTCATTTGCTGATGGATGTGTGGCTTGTTTCCACCTTTCGGCCATTGTGCACAACACCACTATGAACTTTGCTATGCAAGTGTTTATTTGTGTTTTTTGGGTACATACCAAAGAATGGAATTGCTGAATCATGCAGTAATTCTGTGTCCGACTTTTTCAGGAAATGCTAAACCATTTTCAAAAGCAGCTAAACCATTTTACATCCCCACTAACAAAGTATGTGGTCTCAGATTTCTCTACGTCTTTGCCAATACTCATTATTTTTTGATTTTTTGGCAATAACCATCTTAATGGGTACCAAGTGATACCTCAGTGTGGTTTTGAATTGCATATAACCATTTTAATAGTATTATTTTTTCAGAACTATGAGCACGGGTTGTCTTTCCATTTGGTTTGTGTTCTCTTCAATTTCCTTCGTCAGTGTTTTGTAGTTTTCATTGTAAAGGTCTTTCACCTTTTTTGTTAAATTTATTCCTAGGTATTTTATATTTTGTAGCTATTGTAGATAGGGTTGCTTTCTTGAGTTCTTTTTCAGCTAGTGTGTTACTGGTATATAAAAATGCTACTGATTTTTGTGTGTTGATTTTGTATCGTGCACCTTCACTGAATTTGTCACTTTTCTTTTGATACGCATTTAGATCACTTCAGTTTGGGGCTTGTAAACATAATACTGCCTTGATCATGGTAAATAAAATTTATTTTTAGACGTACATTTTAATTTATCTTCAGTAAATAACCTATGATGTAAACTGCTGTATTGTAAGGTATATGTGTATTTTACTTTACAAGTAATTACCAAATAGTTTCCCCAAATTACCATTTTACACTCTCATCTGCAAAGTTTGAGAGTACCAATTGTTTTCTACCCTCACAAATATTTGATATTGTGTGTATATTTCATTATCTACACACTGGTGGATGTGTAGTGGCATTTCATTGTTGTTTTAAGATGAATTTCTTCAATGACTAATGAAGTTGAGTGTCTTTACATGTATTTATTGTCTATTTGTTTAAAAAATGTTTTTTAATCATTGGACCTTTTTTAATTATGCTGTTTGTTATGTTATTGTTGATTGATGGATATTCTTTAAGTATTTTGATTATGAGTGTTTTTCAGTCTTTCTTAGTCCATAGTTTGCATATTAATTTTATTAATAGTGTTTTTGTTTAATAAAAATACTAATTTCATGAAGCCAATTTTATCTAAACATTTTCTTATGGTTAGTACTTTTTAATCTGTCAACAAACCTTACCTACATGAAGGTCATGAAGCTGTTCTCTTATGCTTTATGGTCTTGGTATTTATGTTTAGTTCTGTGATGTAGGGTGTATGGTCAAGTATCACTTTTTCCCCATTGAGAAATCTAGTTGTTCCAGAACCATTTGTTAAAAACATTTTTCTCTTCTCATTAAAATGACTTGGTGCACTGATTGAAAATGCATTGATCCTCTGGGTTTCTTTCTGTGCCCTGTATTTCGTTCCACTGACCTATTTTTCTATCCTTACACCAATACTGCAATGTCTTGATTACTATAGCTTTACAGTAAATCTTGAAATCAGGTACATAATTACTCCAATTTCCTTCTCCTTTTTCAAAATCATATTGGCTATTCTAGGTTTTTTGCATTTTTAAATAAGTAGGGATTATGTGGAATCTATGGATAAATTCAGAGAATGGACATCTTAATAATGTTGAGTATTCCTATTCATGATTTTTTTTATCCCTCTTTGTGCTTTCTAGACTGTAGAAGATATTTTTCTGCTCTCCAGGATGGCTTCAAGCTTTTAGGGTAATACATAGTTCTCTTTGAACTCCATTCTTGCCTTAGGCTTTATGCAACTCAGTAGATCTCTTTCCACCCTTTGACCTTACCTTTTAGTAAGATTACCTTATCTATTATATTGATAATACAGTGAAAGATTTTGAGGAGAGACAAAAATAAACTAATGTGGAGGGTACTGCAATAATTCAAGTAAGAAATAACATCTGTTGTCTTGAACTAATATGGTACCATTAGAAATAGTGATAAATGATTGGAGCCTAGATATATTTAGAAGTGGAATTCAAAAAAAAATTCCTAAAAATTTAGATGTGATATGTGAGTGAGAAGGTGAAGTCAAGAATGACTCAATAATGTTTTTGGCTTGAGTTACTTGAAGATCTGCAATGATGGAGTTGCCATTATCTGAAATGAGGAAATAGGCAAAAGAACTTCATTTCAGGGGATATCAGGGCTTTTGTTTGGGGCATGTTAAGTTTAAGTGGTCTACTAGATATCCAAGTAATGATATTGAGTATGCAATTTAATATATGGGCCTAGAGTTCAGAAGAGAACACTGGAGGTACATATTTGGGAGTCAGAAGCATTCAGATGGTATTTTAAAAGCAAAACATTTGATGAGATTGTCTAGGAGGGAGTGGATGAAAATACCTGATTAGAGTGTGTTCAAGTGAGGATGGCAGGGAAGAGATTGGGCACACATTATGTATAATACTTTAAAATTTTTTGATGTAAATAAAAAGGAATACATCTGTAAACAGCATAAAATAAACTTAAAAATAGTTTATTTTTATTTTGGAGAAACAGCCTGTTTTTTATGCTGATTTAAGTGATTCATTAGAGAGAGTAAAATTGTTGAAATCAGAAATACAGAAGACAATTGCTGGAGTGATGTCTCTAATTTGGCACAGACTTTATAGGCACAGATGTGGGTAGGTGGGTAAATGTGAATGGTGGGAACATTTAGAAATTCTTTTCTAATTCTTCAACATCCTTGGTGAAATAGGAAGCACAATTGTCTTGAGAGTGGGTATTGGAAAGTAGATGTTGGAAGTTTGAAGAGATGGAAAAAAGTTTGAAATAAAAATATGGGAGAATAGAGTGAAAAAATAGTAATAGGATTACTTGAAAACACTAAAGCTTTGTCTAAAATTGATGGTTATAATTTTAAAGTTATAACCAATCAGCAATGAAATTGTGTGTTTGTACTTTTCTATGTTCATTTTAGGTGTGGAATATGCAAATAATTGGGTTTAGGCCAGTATGATGAAGAGAATGAGGGGCAAAGGAGTGGTATATACAGTGAAATGACTATAATAATTGTTCTATATTTTGATATATTAGTGTTTCAGAATTTTAAAAGGCACCATACATTCTGATTTTTGAAATAGTGTAGAGTGATTTAATTTAGTGTTGATCACATAAGAGACTACTCGAATACTGTTTATAACCATTATCATGGTGATAGTCAAAGTCCTTAATATACATCCAATGCCCTTCATGATATAATTCCAGCCTTGAATCAAATGGCTCCCCTTTTACTCTAAATTATGACTATGATAAACTTCTTGTATTTTATGAACATACCATGGTCTTGAACAATTTAAGGCCTACATGTAGGTGCTTATGCCTTTCCCCAGTTCTTCAATTGGCTTACGACCACTCTTCCTTTTAAACTTCCGTTGAGTCACCTACTCTGAGGGCCTTTCCTGATCACCTTTTTCTGAGCTCTTCCTGAGTTCTTCCTCTGTTACATTCACTCGTAACACAAAAAGAAAGAGTGGATTACAGTGGAAAGAACAGGTGTCTTAAGCCAGAGAAGTGAATGCCAGAGAGTATGTTCTGGAATTCTCTAGAGATATATGCACACAAAAAATCAAAAACAAAATCATCCAAATAGTGGAAATTGTCACACTGAATCTCCAGTATTCTTGTGTGGATTAACACTCATGTGAGAATTCATGACTTGCTTATAAGAATCCACACTGGTAATATGCCTATGCAAGCATACATCTACATTCTCTTGTATAACCATGAGAGTCTTATTAAGAATTTAAATCTTTTTAATGAATATTTTTAGATGAAGCATATTATGTACACAGTATTAATACAATTGCTAAGCTCAATTAATGTTCAGAACACAAAGACACCTGTGTATTCACTGCTAAGGTCAAGAAATAAAGCACTGCCAGAAGCCTATAAGATACCTTCAGTGTTCTCCAGTCTTCTCCAAAAGCCACTGTCCTGCTGGTAGTTAACACAATAGACTAGTTTTGCCTGCTCTTGAATAGATAAATAGATAGATAGATAGAAGAAGAAGGAATGAGTAAATACAGTACAATATTTACTCTTTATGTCTAGCTTTCTTTGCTGTCTCAGATTTCTAAGGCCCATCCGTATTGTTAAAGGTAGTAGCATGTATTCATTTATTTTATTAATTTATTTTCACTGCTATATAATATACCATTGTTAACTAGATCACAACACATTTCTTTATTTGGATTGTATGCAGTTTGGGGCTATTATAATAATATCTTTATGTAAATTTTATGTAGTTATTGGTGGCATACAAGTGCTTACATTTCTATTGATTATAAACCTAGGAAAAAATTACCACATGACAGGATATTTTTCAGAGGCACTAACAAAGAGTTTTCCAAAGTGGTTATAGCAATTTAGATGCTTTCCAACAGCGCATAAAAGTTCTACTTGCTCTATATTATTGGTAACAGTTGATATTGACTTTTTTCTTTTAATTTTAGCTGTTCTGATTACAGTGTAATTGTATTCCATTATAGTTTTTTGTTGTTGATTTTTTGTTTGTTTGTTTTATTTCAGCATATTATGGGGGTACAGATGTTTAGGTTTCGTAAGTTGCCCTTACCCCCCTCCCCCCCGAGTCCGAGTTTCAAGCATGTCCATCTCTCGGATGATGCGCATTGCACTCTTTGTGTTTGCATATACCCGTCCCCTCCTCCCCCTCCCCCTTGCTCCCTCCCCCCTGCCCGACATCCAATAGATGTTATTCTTATAGTTTTAATTTGCATTTTCTGGGTAACAAATTATGTTGAACAGCTTTCCATATCTTTATTTTCAATCTGGTCATTATCTTTTGTAAAATGCCTGCTCAATTCACTTGCCTATTTTTCTACTGAGTTTAATTGCTTTTATTAATTTGTAAGAGTTCTTTATATATTCTGCCAATGAATCTCTTGTCATATATATGTGTTGCAAATATAATTTCCAGTATTACAGCTTGCCTTTTCATAGTATTATTGCTAACTTCTGATAATGTTCAATTTATGAATATTATCTTTTACATGTGTTTTTTAATCTTGATAAAAAATTTTACATACTTAAGGTCACAAAAATAATTTAAAATAATTTCTTATTTTTCCTGGAAGACTTATTATGTTACTTTTTTTGTTTTTGCATTGTGAACCTTATGGAATTGATATTTATGCATGATCTTATGTAAAGATCAAGGCTTATTCTTTCCTCATGTATATATCAAATTGACCCAGGACTGTTCATTGAAAAAACAGTAATGTTCCCATCGCTTTGCACTTTGTTGTAAGTCAAGTGACAGTGTATGTGTGTCTGTGTGTGCATGTGGTGTATTTTCTTGTTTCTCTTTCTATTTATTTGTCTGTTTATCTAAGTCTGAGCCAAATGCACACTACTTTAGTTACACTAGCATTAAAATATTTTCAGACATAATAATGTAAATATTCCAATATTCTTATTTCAATAGTCTTCACCATTCTTGTCACTTTGCATTTCCATATAAATTATAGAATCAGCTTGTTAATTTCACAGCCACTTTTCCAGTTTTATTGTCACATATAATAGACAAATAAAAATTGCATATATTTAAGGTGTGCTAGTAGATCAATTTGGGAGAGAAATGACATTTTCACAAAATTGATCTTCTACATTACTAACATTTTATATATATGTGTGTGTGTGTGTGTGTGTGTGTGTGTGTGTATGTGTGTGTGTGTTTATTTAGGCCTTTTAAAGTGCTCTCTTAGTAATAGTTCATTGTTTTCTGTGTAGAAGTCAGTTATAACTTTTGTTAGGTTTATTTACAGATACCTAATTATTTTATGCTATTTTAAAAGGCATTTGAGTTCTATTTAAAAATTTTATTTTTTTGTTTCAAGCATATACAAATAACATTGATTCTTTAACTTTCTTTAAAAAAATTTTAAATTTATTTTAATTGACAAATAATTATTGTACATATTTATGGGGTATATAGCCATGTTTCAATACAATAATGTATAGTGATCAAACCAACGTAATTAGCATATCCATCATCCCTAACATTTATCATTTCTTCATATTGGGAGTATTCAGTATTCTCCTTGTAGGTATTTCAAACTATTTTTATATTAATCTTGTATCTGACAACTTAGCAACCTTTACTTTTTAACTCAAATAGTTTGTTGATTCATTTGGCTCTTCAATGTACATAATTATGCCTTCTGATAATAATGACATCTTTATTACTTCCTATGCATTACTAAATATTTTATTTCTTTTTTTATTTCATTTCAGAATATTACAGGGGTACAGACACTTTGATTACATATGTTACCTTTGCACCGCCTGAGTCAGAGCTACAAGCATTAGAGTCCAGGACATCACCAGCAGGAACTGAGCAGCTGAGAGACAAGAAGGTAAATATTTTCTTTCTTTTTCTAGTATTGTACTGTCCAGAATTTCTAGTAGAATTACAAATAGAACTGGCAAATGCAGGCATCTTTTTCTCATTCCTAATAGCAGGAGAAAACACTTTCAATATTTTACTGTTATAGATAAGGGTTTCTCTAGGAATTTTATATACATTTTAATAACATAAAGATATTCCCTCTTATTTTCAGTTTGCCAAGAGTATTTTCTAGAAATGAATGTAGAATTCAAATAAACACTTTTTATGCATAAATTTAGATGATCATATAATTTTGCTCCTTTATTATGTTAATGTCATGATTTCCATTGACTTTCAAATATGAAAACAACTGTACTTCCTAGAATAATTTATTTTTGTCAAATCTATTTTATCCATCTTTTACAACACTGCACTTCATGTTATAGTTTTTTAATTTTAGAATATTACGGAATTTTTGCATCTGTGTTCTTAAGAGAGATTGTCCTGCAATTTTCCTTTTTTATCATATGCTTGGAAAATGTTGTAATAGAGTAAAGCTGACTTCATTAAATGAATTGGAAAGTATTTTTTTTCTATTCTCTGGAAGAATGTATGTAATATTTGTGTTATTAATATTATCTTGGCAAAAGTACAGAAAATTTACTGCACTAGTTTGGGTTCATTGTACTTGTTTAGGAATGCATTTTTCAATATAAAAATTCAAATTTATTTTTATAAACTTGTCAGTAATTCAGTGTAATTTTTTTTTCACTTTTCTAATACATGTATTCTTAAGATGTTAAGAATAGAAAGAGGTCTGGAGGATGGACATGCTTGAAGCTCTGATTTGGGCGGGGCAATGGCAATATATGTAACCTAAACATTTGTACCCCCATAATATGCTGAAGAAAAAAAAAAAGAGTAGAAAGAGGAACAGCTACAATAAACAAAACAGATTATCAATTGTCACTTTAGTTGAGGGAAACTATGTGACAGCTGATCCTCATTGGCTGAGAGATCTCTCTCTGTGTAGTAATAATACATTACAACTGTTCAAGAAATGCCTGTAACAAAATGAATGATGAGGAACCATTAAAGAATTTGAGATGGGAGAAATAAGGGCAGATCCATATTTTGGGAATATTAATCTAGCCCCTTTAGGAAAGGAGGATAATCAGGGAGAGAGTGAAAGAGATACATAAACATGTGGCTGTCCGATTTTTCTAGCACCATTTATCGAATAAAGATTCTTTCCCCATTGTAGGTTTTTGTCTGCTTTGTCAAAGAGTAGATAACTATATGAGGACGGTTTTATATCTGGGTTCTCAGTTTTGTTCCATTGGTCTATGTCTCTGTTCTTCTGCCAGTACCATGCTGTTTTAGTTACTATAGCCTTGTAGTACAGCTTGAAGTCTGGTAAATTGATGCCTCCCAATTTGTTCTATTTGCTTAAGATTGCTTTTGCTATACGGGGTCTTCTCTTGTTCCACACAAAGCAAGGAATTATTTTTTTCCATATCTGCAAAAAATGATGTTGGTATTTTAATAAGGGTTTCGTTGAATCTGTAGATCACTTTGGGTAGTGTAGACATTTTAACAATGTCAATTCTGTCACATGTAGAAGACTGAAACACGATCCACACCTTTCATCTGTCACAAAAATCAACTCATGGTGGATGATAGACTTAAGCCTAAGGCATGAAGCTATAAGAATTCCAGAAGAAAATGTTGGAAAAACTCTTATAGCCTTTGGCCTAGGCAAAGAATTTATTAAGAAGACCCCAAAGGCAATCACAGCAACAACAAAAATAAATAAATGGGACCTGATCAAGTTAGAATCTCTTTTCAATAAATTGTGCTGGGAAAACTGGATAGCCACATGCAGAAGATTGAAACTGGACCCCCACCTCTCACCTCTCACAAAAATCAATTCAAGATGGATAACAGACTTAAACATAAGGCATGAAACCTTAAGAATTCTAAATGATGATGTTGGGAAGACCCTTTCAGACATCGGCCTAGGCAATGAATTCTTGAAGAAGAACCCCAAAGGAATCACCGCAGCAACAAAAATAAATAAGTGGGATCTAATCAAATTAAAAAGCTTCTGCACTGCCAAGGAAACTATCACTAGAGTGAATAGACTGCCCACAGAATGGGAAAAAATATTTGCTCTCTACACATCTGACAAAGGGCTGATAACCAGAATCTATCTAGAACTCAAAAAAATCAATAAGAAAAAATCAAACAACCCCATCAACACATAGGCAAAGGAGATGAACAGAAACTTTTCAAAAGAACACAGAATAATGGCCAGCAAACATATAAAAAAATGCTCAACATCTCTAATCATTAGAGAAATGCAAATCAAAACCACAATGAGATATCATCTAACCCCGATGAGATTGGCCTCTATCAAAAAATCCCAAAACAACAAATGCTGGCGAGGACGTGGAGAGTCAGGAACACTCTTACACTGCTGGTGGGACTGCAAATTAGTGCAACCTCTGTTGAAAAGTATTTGGAGATACCTCAGTGAGATAAAAATAGAAATACCATTTGACCCAGCAATAGCACTATTAGGCATCTACCCAAAAGAGCACAAAACAGTCTATGATAAAGACATCTGCACCCGAATGTTTTTGGCAGTACAATTCACTATCGCAAGGATGAGGAAACAACCCAAGTGCCCGTCAATCCATGAGTGGATTATTAAAATTTAGTACATATTTACAATGGAATATTACTCAATCATAAGAAACGACAGTGACCTAGCTCTTCTTACACTTTCCTGGATTAAACTTAAGTCCATTATCCAAAGTGAGGCACCACAAGAGCAGAAGAACGGGATCCACTTGTACTCGCCATCGAACTTGTTCTAACTGATCAACACTAGGTTGATCACATGGCCGAAATACTCTCTAGTGATTAGGGGGATGGGGGGCAAATCAACAACTAAAGGACATGGGGAGCACTAAGGGGGGGTAAGGGCATGCCTTTAACCCACACTTGGGTGAGGCAAAGACATAAAGTGTAACTGTAATATTTGTATCCTCACAATACCCTGGAATAAAAAAATAAAAATAAAAACCTTCTGAATAGCCAAAGAAACTATCATGAAAGCAAACTGACAACTCATAGAATGGGAGAAAATATTCACGTTACACATCTGATAAAGGGCTTATAACTAGAATCTATATATAACTCAGGAAAATCAGCAAGAGAAAATCAAACAACCCTATAAAAAAGTGGGCAAAGAACATGAACAAAAACTTTTCAAAAGAAGGTAGACCAATAGACAACAAACATATGAAATAATGTTGAACATCTCTAAACATCAGGGGAATGCAAATCAAAACCACAATGAGATATTACTTATCTCCAGTGAGAATGGCCTTTATCAAAAAGTCCCTAAACAATAAATATTGGCATGGACGCAGAGAAATAAGAACTTCCATACAGTCCTGGTGGGACTGAAAACTAGAATATCATCTGTGGAAAGCAGTATGGAGATACCTCAAAGAGCTACAGGTATAACTACCATTTGATCCAACAATCTCATTACTGGGTGTCTACCCAAAGAAACAAAAGACAATTCTGTAAAAAAGACATCTGCACTAGAATGATTATAGCAGCACAATTCACAATTGCAAAGGTGTGAAAACGACCTAAGTGCCCATCAATCCATGAGTGGATTAATAAAATGTGGTATATGTATACCATGGATTTCTACTCAGCCACAAGAAACAATGGTGATATAGCTCCATTTGTATTATCCTGGATAGAGCTAGGGCCCATTCTACTAAGTGAAGTATCCCAAGAATGGAAAAAGAAGCACCACATGTACTCACCATCAAATTGGTATTTACTGATCAACACTTAAGTGCTCAACAGTAATAACATTCATTGGGCGTCAGGCAGGTGGGAGGGGGAGGTGAGGATGGGTATATACACACTTAATGGGTGTGGTGTGCACCATCTGTGGGATGAACACACTTGAAGCTCTGACTCAGGTGGGGCAAAGTCAATATATGTAACCTAAACATTTGCACCCCTGAAATATGCTGAAATAAAAAGAAAAATTTAAAAAAAAGAGACACACAAACAATTTGGGAAGTTATTCAATTGCTCAAGGGAAGAGATAAGTTACAGTGGCAGTACTAAGAACAGACAGGTTGGAGAACTTAAGAGAACCATGTTGGAGGACACTACAAATCAGAAGTTTGGAAGCAGGGAAGGAAATGTATGGCAATAGCTTGTTGTTGGATTAATCTGGCTAGTTTCTTTTTTTTCTAAAATTTTAGAGCAAGCACCTAAGTAAAAGGGATTCTTTAATGAACACAGAATGCAATGTGCAGTATAATCAGAAATCCATTGAATAATTTCAAATAAATGGGCTTGATGCTCTTTCTGAAAATATTCACTTTTTCTGCCTGAAATATGTAATCAGACATGATAAAATTATCTATTAATGTTGTAACTACATTTCCTGAATGACTTATCCATATGAGTCAGGTTTGTGTCTCTACAATGTTAAAAATAATGGATTGATATGAACAGTTTTGTCACACAACAAATTACTTGGTAGAATAATGATGGTTAAATAAGTTTAGGCAACTCTGAACCAATGTGGTCTGCATGCATTAACTTTGTAATTTTACATGAAAACTTTATATCTGTATCTAAAAATATTTAGAAAATCACATTAAAATCAGTCATGAAAACAATATCTGAATAATCTGTAGCTCCTCTATTATTCTCTATACCCATACTCTGGTTTATTTTGTTTTATAACACTTATTACAACCTGACATAATATTCATTCATTCATTCATTCATTCATTCATTTTTTGTTTCTGTTCCTCTAGTGTATTATCTCTATGAGGGCAGGTGATTTGTTTGTATGATATTATTTTACCCAGTATCTCCATGACATAGAACAGTAACTGATGCAAAGTACCTTCAAAATACTGAATGAATAATTGAGGAATAAATTAATTTGTGAATTGTGCATCCTATGTTATTACCAAAACTTTCAGGAAGGTGAAATGTATAATGCAGACCCCCAAGGGCTAGGGTTTATTTTATGAAGAGTTATTCTACCGTTCATTTTATATTCTTCTTCCAATCTGAAGAGAACAAAAGTATCCTACTCATTATCTATTGTCTTGGATATCCCAGAAGCAAATTCTAAAATTTATTTTGACATATTTGAAATATAAAGAAACCTTAAAATTTTGCAAATCAGTCACAGTTCATTAATTTCTTCCTCCCTCAGCTCCCTTTTCCCTATTACTAACTAAATGCATGATAAATTCAATAAAGAGTAAAAATAACTGACTATAGTATTGATGGAAACTCATATCTCATTTAAGATTGGGTAATAAGACAACCAATGCACATTGTCACGGGCTTTGAACAGTAAAATGAATGGATTTGGAATGAAACTTCTGTTTCATTCAAAATATTGAAGAATTTTGCTTGTTTGTGTGTAAACTAACCTATTACCTATTGTACCATTAATATTACACATTTATTCTTAGAAATCATACTTTAATAAAGACAGACATCTGAGAGAGTCAAAGAAAGTATATTGGCCTTCTGTTGCTATAACCTGATTCTTGTATTCAGCAATGTCCTACGATGGGGTCCATGGGGAAGCAAAACATATGCTTCTCTTGCCTCTTGGTTAACACATAGATTAGGTTTTCCTTGGTTATTGTTTTTGTTGTTAAATTTAATTTTTATTCATAAATCAATCTTCAATGCAACCTCACATTTCCTCTGATTTATAGTGTAATTACTTCTCTGTAACTGGCCTCTTCATTAACAATGACCAGCCTTGCTTTTGGCACCTACCTATTTCTATGTGAAGAGATAGTTTTTATTTTTATCTTGAATCACTTGTTGTTTGTTGCAGATCCAAAGCAATAACAAAACATTTGATGTTTGTCTAAATCTTGAGTACAGGATGCCATGAGCCCTTGGTGAGTGGGCAAGGCATTACAATTTTCTTCAAAATTGTCTCTTGAGAAAGTACCTTGTCCATAACTGTTTTTTATTTCATTCAGATGAGTTTCTTTTCCAATTTTTATTGATAGAGTCTCTGTTGCCCCAGTCACTCAGACACAAACTTCTGTGTTTTTTTCCCTTTTTTATTTGTTGACTTATTTACTTATTTACAAGTATTTATTGAATACCTTATATCTGGCAATATTCTAGCAACAGAGGAAACATAATTGCACAAGACAGATGAGGCACCTGCTATGGTTACCTTTGACTTCGCTAATTTCCACCCTCATTCTGGCCCTCATGACTGTACACCTTGACTATTACAATTGTCTATTATTTGTCCTCCTTGTCTCAAGTATTTCTAACTCCTAATTATTTGTATCTGGTGCACATTAGGCACTTTGCAAATATTTGGTTAATTGAATTCAATTAAAATTGTTAACCACATATTGCCATATTCACCCTTCAGAGACTATAACTCTTTCTTTATTATCTGATACCATATTTTCTAAATCCAGCCTTATTTACCTCTATTCTTCTTAATAGACTTTAATCAAAGTGATTAACCTTCTGTTCCATGTATAGTTTTATGCAGCTCTAGCCTCTTTTATATCCAAACAATACACACCATAAAAGCCCAATAAAATACTATTATACTTTTTTTGAAGCCTTCAATTCCCCAGTTAAGAGTATTTTTGTCCACATCAAACCTCTAGAGTATTGTATTCATGCCTCTGTCATGCCCTGTAATGTAGGTATTTGTGTATAAACCCAAGTCATCTATTAGATTAAATAAGCTCCTTGAGGGCAGGGCTGACATTTTATGCCATTTATATTCCCTGAAGTGCCTTTTACTGAAATTTGAAGAATTGTTTTATAATTGAATAAATTGCCTATTAGCATATGAGACTTGAATCTTCTTGTAAGCTTATTTCTCATAGAATGTTTTTTCTTTCGACTGGTTGTGTCCAAATCAGAGTTAAGTAGGCAAACTTATTAAATTCTAATCACTTGGTTGAACAACAGCTGACTTCATAAATCATAATTTAATAGCCTGTCTACCATTTATTTAGGGTTTTGCAGCTGCATGGTAATGTTTGTTTATCCATTCAGTTCAATTATTGAAATTATATAGTCAGTAGTAAAGGTAGTAAATAGCCTGTATCCTTCGGGTCACTAAGCCTTATTCCAGATTTTCTGTGCTGAGATATCTTTGAATAATCACCATATCTAATGCTATTCTCCATGTACAATAATATCAAATACATTTTTTGTCCATATAAAAGAAGGGTTTCTGGGCATGTGATTTTCCTAATGGGCCTTTGTATTTCAGACTTGCAATCACATTTCAGATCTTTCTGTTTTTCTTACCATGAATCCCCTTATTTGCAGAATTTCTAACTCTCCTACATAATATATATCAATTTCTTTATCAAAATCCGAGATTTTAAATTTAAGGGATACTTTGTTATTAAATGATAGAAAACATCATATGGGGAAAATAGGATCATTGGATTTAAAAATAACTATAGGATTTATTTTGTGACCCTAAATTTTCATTAATAACCCTAAAGACAGATATCTTTACACCCTCCCTCTTACACCCCATCTGGGTCCCCTTGCTGTAAATTCATGGTAAGGGACTTCTGAGAAAAATCCCTACTTTCAAGTCAAGGCTGCTATAGTTAAACCACACAAACAAAACAATGGAGTCAAAACTTTCACTCTTTGGTCACTAGGTCACTAGACTGTTTCCTAGAGTACTTACATTATCTACTCCTTAGATACAAAGTTGGCAAATGCAACTGATTCTAATCAAACAGTTTGATTTTAGGGTACAATGCTATGTTTATAATTTAAGTATATGGTTTTTAAGTATATCTACCTCTGAATGTTTAGAGAACTAGTGACATAATTTTGCCTATGCTGCCCTAATCTTTGAACATCTAGCCATCAGGATGTGTTTAGAAATTATAACCCTTAACACCAGGACATAATCAAAATAATTTCCCTGCCTTTGCTTTCTCTTCCCTTCTCATTCCCATCAAGATGACTACATTCAACCAAATTTGTAAGAAGTTGGGATATTAGTGGCACAGTGGCATACTTTCTGCTTTACCGTTACGCAATAAGACAGCCTTGTGCTGTCAATAAATGTCAATACCTGCTAACAGAAATGCTGGCTCTCCTTTGACCAAAGAAGAAAACACCCAGAGTTCTTTTTTTTTTAAATTAATTAACTAATTTATTTTTCTTATTTTTTTATTGTTTGTTGTTTATAGGGGTACAGATGTTTAGGTTACGTATGTTGCCCTTGCCCCCCCTTCTCCCCAAGTCCCAGTCCCAAGCGTGTCCATCTCTCGGAGGGTGCGTGTTGCACCCTTTGTGTATGCATATATCCGTCCCCTCCTCCCCCTCGCCCCTCCTCCTTCCTCCTCCCTCCCTACACGACATCCAATAGATGTTATTCTTATATGTACACTTATGTGTTGTTCAGTTACTACCAATTTGATGGTGAGTAC
>RJWJ010019248.1:0-30554 GCA_004363605.1 Indri indri | reverse complement strand
GGAAGCCCGATTCTTCCCCTCCCCAGTACCCCTCCCTCCCGGGGCTCCCTCTGCAGGCTTATGTGGGGCAGAGAATCAGGTTAATGGAATCCTGGCTGCCTCTGGCGAGGGGGTGGATAGCCCCCCTCCGGAACCCACCGTGGTCAGCCCCCTGTTTCCAGCCCAGCCTAACACGGCCCCTTCTGAGCCCTTGAAGAGTTGGGGAGGGGTGTGTGTGTCAACACCTCACACCCTCCTGAGGGAGCCCAGGTCAGCATCTCCCACCAAGAGCCGCCACAGGGATTTGATTTCCACGTTTATTTCGGACCTCCCCATTTAATCATCTCAGCCAGCAGCTCTGGTATCTGTGCCAGCACAGTATGGTATGGGGGTTTAAGGCTCTGGATATGGAAAGCCCTGGATTCTGGCCCTGCTCTGTCTGACCTCAGGCAAACCACTCAGGCTCCTTGAGCCTCAGTTTCTTCACCTATAAAATGGAAATAATAATGGACTCACTTGTAATGGTTGCTGGGTTTGGACAAGACGATTCATGCAAAGGGCCTAGTGGGTTGCCTGGCACATAGTGGGAACCTGATAGTATTTGAAAAGAAATGTTATTTTGAAAACAAATGTTATTACACGATGCCTACAGATGAGTTTTTATGCAAAATGCTGCCACATTTTATTGGAGAGAGGGTAGCAGGGGCAGCCACTCCCCATCCCAGTTTTGGGTTTGTGCTCACCTGGATGTCTCCCAGGACCTGAACGCCTACTATGTGCAAGACACTCTGTAGGTGCTCGACAGGAATCGCCCCACTTAATGCCCATCACCCACCTCTCGATGGGGCGGAGAGGCCCCCAGCGTGGACATGCAGAGATGCAGTCGGTGCCTGCTGGGCTTGTCTGGGGAGCCCTTGGGTTTATGCCCGCCTTGTCATCCCAGGTTCAGACTTTCGGACTCTGGGCTTTGTATTTTATAGCCAGCATGGAGTTTTCCCCCTCTTCCTTCTTCTAGTTGCCACTTCTGAGCAAGCAAACGCCTGGCCATTCTACCTCTGAAATGTCTGCTTTAGTTCTCGGGGCCTCTCCTCTGTTTTCCTACCTGTAAAATGGGGTGTTTGGACTAAATGCTTCTTGTTGATTCTGGGACTGTTGGCACAAAGGGAATGAATATGAATTGTGTGCCTATTCGGGGCTGGGCAGCTATTCCTTCCTGGTAGCTCTGTGAGGGAGGTTCTGTTATTAGTTCCATGTTACAGATGGAGAAACTGAGGCCTGGGGAGGTAATGTCACTTGCCCAACTCACTCAGCAACATGAGGCCAGTCAGGATTTGAACACAGGTCTGTTCCGCCCTTTTCCTGGTGCGCATGGCCCCCACTCAGACCTCTGCAGAGACTGCAAAGAACCGGAAGGGATCGTGTGGTCCCCGTGCGGGTCCCCTCCCCTCAGAGCACGGTGTCTGCTGCCAGCCTCAGTGGACAAAGGCTGTGCAGGCAGCACCCCTTAGCACAGCCCTGGAATTCCCGCTGAAGCCCTTTCTCTGTAGTTTTGGAGCCCAGCCCGGGCTTGGCCCACCAGTCCTGGGAAGGAATTTGCAGTTTCTTGTTTCTGAGGGAAGGAAAAGCAAATTGTAAGCTCTAGCCCTCCCTTCCCACCAGTCGAACGCGAGCATTATCATGAACTTGCACAGCCATTTACCGTTTACGAAGCCTGACCTCCTTAGCCTGGCACTCACGGCCTCTGCACAGGGCCTCAACCTACCCCTCCTGCCCGTCTCCATGACGCGGCAGCTTCATTGCTGCTCAGGGAAAAGCGCCTGATGATTCCTGGACACACAGCACATGCGGCCATCTCAGGGCCTTTGCGTCCTCTGTCTGGAATGCCCTCACCACCGTCCCTATAGATCCAAAGTTTGCCTCCTTCTGAGACCAGCGCCTCCTCCAGGAAGGCCCCCATGATACCCTGCCCATCCCCACCCTCCCCAGCCCCCAAAGCACTTCATCTGTATGCCCAAATGGCCCCATCATTCTGTTCCTTAGGGCAGGGGCTGTCCTGATTCACGTCCATCTCCCCAGGGCCCAGAACACAACCTGACCCTCTGAAGGTGATCTGAAAATGTCGACTGACTGAACGGATGAACGACAGATGGGGGAAGGGTGCTCGGAGAAAATCAGTGTGGCCATCTCTGCACCAGACAGGCCGGTGAGGGTTGGGGCGGGTTGCGGGGAGGCCTTTGGGGACCAGCACCCACGGCCCCTCACACCCTGGCTTGGAATCCGGGCGGGTCCTGCAGAGCTGACCCCGCTGGGCTGTAGGCGTCCTGCCCGGGCATTGAAAGCCCATCCAGCAGGGCCCTGAGACACACGTTAACAAAAGGAGAACCGCTGACCCTAGCCTCTCCCCTCTGGGTGTGTGCTGGGGTGAGGAGGGGCTGAGCAGGCCCAGGCAACAGCTCCCACCTTCCTTGCCAAGACTCCCGGGCCTGGGGGGGCTTGCTTGTGGCTCCCACCCCCCACCCGTAGTGGAGTCTGCCTACTTCACTGGCTGCTGTGAGGAGTAATGAGTTTGTCGATCTCTGTGCTTTGCACAGGATCTGGCACAAAACACTTAAGACGTTCTTGCAGCTCTCACGGTCTCTTATTCTTGATGCGACACTGTAACACCTGAGATCGAAACATTCCATAATTCTTGACTCTGACATTTTACTATGATAGCATTCTGCAATTCCTGCTTCTAAGTCTACAAGTGAATATTCTGTGTGTGTGTGTTTACTATAATAGTCCATAGTTATGGCTGTAACGCTCTAAATTTCCTACTTGTAAGGCTACAATTTTAATATTCTACGGCTGTAAAATTCTGTAATTCTATGATTATGACCTTTTTACGCTTGCAACATTCTAAAACTCCTGCTTCTCAGTCTTCCGTGTGCTCCCATGATTACATGATTGTAACATTTTATAATTCTATGATTATAAGCTTTCTAGGCCTGTAACATTCTAAAATTCTTGCTTGACTGTGACTTTAACACTGTACAATTCTGTGGCCTTAACAGGCGGTGACTGTAATGTCGCTCGGGCCCGTGATCCTTGGTTGTCTGACCTTGTCACATCCCCCAACTGCCAGCCCCTGGCTGCGTGGTGGCTCTATCAGCGTTTGCAGTTCCCTCCGGAAGGTCTCCAGCTTTCTTCCAGTCTGGCCCCTCTGGCCTCTTCCTGCCAGAGCAAGGACCGGGGTCAACTCAATGCTCATCGGTGCAGATGCAGAAGAGGCCCCAGGAGCTCCCAGGTGGGGTGGGGGATGGGGGGAGCCTCCATTGTTGGGTGAGTTGGGGCAGTGTAGGCCCTGCCTGCTACTTCCACCAGGGTACGTGGGGAGGCATGTGCACCCGTTCCTGAGCCCCACATTAGAAATAGCTGAGCCGCCACGTAGTCCCCCAAATCCCGGTAAATCTCAGCCCCGGGTGGTGTCTCTGCTCTAGGCACTGACCCAAGACCTGAAGCAGCCACGACCCCCAGGCAGCTGACTCAACCCAGATGGAACAGAGGGGTTGTGGCTGCAACCCACCCAGTGGCCCAGGGCAGGGAAGCCGAACAGAGTTGCCCCCTCCTCCCTGCTGCTCGGCTTTGAAATGTTTGTCTTTGCCTGGGCGTCATCAAAAGTGGCCCCTTTCTCCTTATTCTGAGTGTGTGGGTGTGTGCACATGTGCGCGCGCGCGCACACACACACACACACACACACACACACACACACACACACAACTGTGGGTACCCCTGTCTGCAGCTCTGGCCCTGCCTCTGCGGGTTTCTCTGTGCACGTCCCTGGCGTGCAGGGCTCTGCACACGTGTGGATGACAACGCCCCACGGAACAAGGCCGAGGGGCTGGTCACCTTTGGCCGATTATCTCTGAAGTCGCCTGAAGCCTCGCTGAGCTGTTTCCAGGTGGGAGCGAGGGGGGAAAAAGGGGTTAGCAGGTCTCAAATGGGGCCGGCTCCCAAACTCAGAATTAGACTTCTTTTAACTCCATGCTGGGTCTGTGTAAACCACCCTGCCTCCAGGAGCGGGGGTGCCAGCGCTCTGGCTTGGGGGTGCTGGCACTTCGTCACCATCTTCACCACCAGCGTTTATTGAACACTTACTATGGCCCAGGCACTCTACATGGGTTCCCTCAATTAGGTCCTCACAGTGACCCCACGAGGTAAGTGCTAGCATCACCTGTTTTCCAGATAGGAAAACTGAAACTTTAAGAGATGCAGCCCAAAGTCACTACTTGGTTAGGGGTCAGCTGGTTAGGGATCGGGTTGCATCTAGGCTTGATGACAGCAAAGCCACCCCACTTTGTGTAAGACTACCTTGCCATGGGCTGGGCTGGCAGCCACTCGCCTGTTGCCAAGAACACGCTGGGGGTGAGGGGTAGGTCTCCTCCTGCTCCTGCGGGCGCCTGCTGTGGGCTGGCTGGGAGTAGGAGACCTGGATCTCAGTAATCCAGTTCCTGCCACGGGTATGGACAACACAGACAAGAGAGGACCTGAGCCCAGGGAGCGGCAGGTGCTCCAGGGTCTCCAAGGATGGACTGACGCATTCATCTGGGGAATACAGGGTGGGCTCCCTGGAGGCAGCCTGGTCTGACCCGGGTCCGGGGAATTGTGCAGGGTTCCCATGGGCGCGGGCAGGAGGGCAGAGAAAGACGGCTGCTTCTCCTCTCACAGGAACTTGTGCTCCGGTGGGGAGGGACAGGGCAGGAGCTGGGAATTCCACACTCATTCACTAAGAATTTCAGGAAAAACTGGTTTGGCTCAGCTGGACTAAAAGCAAAGATCAACTGGAGGTCAAAGGCAGGGGGAGGGGGCGGTGGGTCATCTGAAAGAATCGGTACATCCAGAAGAATTTGCCTCAGTTCACAAACCCTCCCTGGGTTCAGACCTGTGTCAGGCCTTAGGACTCTGAGATGAGCCAGAACTGGACCCAGTGTTGTCGGAAGAGCCGTCCTGGGGGAAGCAGCTGTGACAGCATTTCTCAGGGCCCTTTGGAAAGGGGACGCTCTTTTGTGGCCCTTGGAGTCTATCTCTCCAGACCTCAGATGCCAGGCTGGGCAGCAGGGACGCTTCCCGTTGAGAGATCACTGGGAAAGAAGCGTTGCTTTAGAACTGGTCAAAACTAAATCAATTGTTTGCATCAGCATCAAAATCTAAATGCGGACATTTTAAATTCTCCTAGAATTCCTGGACCCCTGAGAATACATTCGAGATGCCCTCCCCATCCTGGGGTTCGCAGGCCCCGGTTTGGGAAAGTGCGAGGTTTAGCTTGGGAGTAATTGTCACAAAGAAACTCCAAACACACTCTGTAAGCTCAAGGCCATGGGAGAGGGCGGTGCGCCCCACCTTTTCTAAAGAGTATGCACTTTCTGTGCTTCTGGCTCATGGCTTCTGGAAGTCTCCCTGAGCCTTTGTCACAGGCCTTCCTGCCTCCTGCCTCCTGATCCAATTCAGTCACCCCCCTCCAGTAGCCAATCACCTGATCATGCCACTCATCTGCTCAAGACCCTGCTGTGGCTCCCCAGTGCCCTTGGGGTTATAGCTAAACCCCTTAGCTGGCATCCAGGCCTCAGAGGGGCCTCCTCACTCCTTGGGCCTCAGCCTTTGCCCCCACCCTGCATTCTCAGCTCCCAGCCATTCTGGGACAAAGGATCTGACTCAGCTTCTGGGCTCTTCCCTCCCCTGTCACCAGCCAACTTCCCCTCAGATGATCCTCATTTGTCTAACTCTCTTGGCAGATGCTTCTCTGGCTCCTGCCATGGGGCAGGCCTGCTGCTTTGTTTCCCACCTGCAGAAGAGCCCTTGTAACCAAGGCAGCCATAGCCTCCGCAGGTGGTTCTTACTTTGCCTTGCAAAAGGTGGCGGCCTCACCTGGCCCGTGTGACCCTAGTGCCGGCTCCCACTTAGCCGTCCTGCTCCAGATGTGGGTTCTCCGAGCAGCTGCACATCTATTCTCCAATCCTGGTCAGAGCACTAGAGGGCCCAGAGAGCACCCTGTGCTCCCCTCCCCTGCCCCTTCCCCTTACAGGTGGAGCAAGGCACATGCCCAGAGAGGCCAAGATGCTGGAAGGTAGCAGCAGGACCGGGACTAGGGCCTGGGCCTCCTGAGTCGTCGCTTGCTGCTCTCTCAGCCTGATACAGGCCCCCTCGCAGGCCTCCCCACACTCCACCCAAGGGTGGCTGCCACAGGGTGTATTCTGCCTGGACCATGAGGGGAGTCGGGTGTGCATGCGAATCACCCCTGAAAACTGCATCTTTGGTGGGAGCGGGGTGCCAACACTTAGGTTATCAGCCCCATTTCACAGGGGCTCAGCGAGGTCAAGTGCTTTTTCTAAGGTCACACAACTAGAAATCACCAGCACTAGAACATGAATCCAGGTTTTTCTGAACCAGAGCCCGTGTTCAGAAAGTGTGGTCAGCTTACAGGGCCTGCTTGAGACCAAGCCACAGTCACAGACTGTACTCCTGACTTATAAAAGTTCTGGGAGCTCCTGGTGACCCGAGGACACTCCCTTGAGAAGGAGAGGAAAGTGTCCCATCCCCAAGTTCTCTGCCCCCAGGGCCAGGGAGGAGCTAAGTTCTCTGATACCAGCTCTGCCCAGGCCTGGGCTGCCTGGCAATGCCCCTGGGAACCTGGCTCTGGCCAGCGCACCCTGCCCTGGCCACAGGTGCCCTGGGACGGAATGCTCACAGGGCGGCCATCCCAGGCTGGAGCTGAAAATTAAATTAAAACCACGACAGGGACAGTTAATTAAAGCAGATTAGCGCGAGACTAATTAGGGACACTGACACTGGAACCATCGCACTCCAAGATGTTAATTAGCTGTTCATTAATGTCAGCTCCCCGTTCAAGAGAGAAATATGAACAGCCCTTCTCCCGGGCTCCATTCCGGAGCTGAGTAAACAGGGGCAGCTGCCCAATGGCAGCCCCAGCCTCCGCCCGTCTTCCCGCCTTCCCTCCCTCCGGCCCTGGTATCTGCCTGCTCCCTTTGTCTCCCTCCTGCACCAGCTTCTGAATCTTGGCACTGTCAGAGAGACCCTGGACCCTTGGGAAGGAAGAGCTCAGCTGGGGCCCAGTACACAGAGGTTCGGGAAGAAAGGTGGCTCATCCATCCTGCAAGCCAGCCTTGTACACAGGGAACCCTCTGTCTCTGCCTCCCCACTCTCTGGCCTGGGTCAGGTGGAGGCCATTCTTCCTTTCTTCCCTCCTTCCACCCCTTCATTAATTAGCCCGTCCATCCACCCATCCATCCGTCTCTCCATACAAACATTTTATATTTCCCATAATCACAAATGCACACACACATTTTGTGTACGATTTTCATCTATCCACCTACCAGTTCATCTAATCTTCAGTATAGCCATCTAACTGTCCGTTGGTTGATCCACCCATCCATCCATCCATCCTTCAGCCCGCCCATCCAACCATGCATCTACCCATCCATTCACGAATCCATCCACGATCCATGTACCATCCACCAATCCTTTTTTCAAAAACCTACCTACTTATCCATCCCCTCCCAATGTCTACCTTTCCCTTTGCTGATCCATTCATCGAGCCATTCACCTAGCATTCATCCATCCACTCACCATCCACTATCCATCAACCTGTCTTCCTATCCGCTGATTCACCCGTGTACCCAGTGAACCTGCCACACCTCTGCTGAGTTTTCTCTCCGCATACAGCAGCCGCTCACCCATTTCTTCGCTCACTGACATTCCTTCACCTGAACGCTGATTCTCCCACCTACCTGCCAATCACTCCTCCGTCCACTCCCCTCAAACACATCTACCGAACACCTCCTGTGTGCCAGGCACTGTGCTAGGTACTGGGGTAGAGGAGGAACACAGAGATGAGGAAAAGCTTAGACAGTGGAATCCGCACTCTCATTCCTACGTTACAGGTGAGAAAACCGAGATTGAAAGAGGTGAAGTTACTTGCCTAAGGTCATCCAGCAAACTATTCATCCAATGTTTACTTAATTAATATTGATTACGTTGCCTATTTATTATATATCGCTTGAGGACAGAGTGACAGACACAGTTCCTAACTGTCTGAGCATCACAGTCTAGAGCACATCTTGATTCTCAAGTGATCTAATGAAAGTTGTTAGTATTACTGCTGACCCATCAAATGCACACACACAACATCTTGTAGACAGTTTCAGTGAGTTCGCAAACCTTCTTAAAGGCCCTCCATGCACCTAGGTCAAGATCCGCGGTGCTGGTTGGAGAGACATGCAAGTAAAGAGAATGCCAAACCGGTGTTCTATACCTTCTAATACAAAAGTGAGGCGGGCTCAGTGAAGGCTTCCTGGAGGAGGTGGTACCAAAGTTGGGTTGTGAAGGATGGGAGAGGTTAGCTAACCTCCATTCGCACATTCTGTTTTATGTGCAAAGCTTAGAGGAGTCAGGCAGACGAAGGTGCCAGTCCGGGGGTGAGAATGGAGCCTGCTGTGTGCGGGGGTGCAGCAGCGCTAACTCGGACCCAGGTACCCCGCCTGGCTCTTCCTGAGAAACCATGAGGACCTGCCTCTGGCCCCACTTTTGCCCTCGCTGTGGGAGTGGATGGGATACGTGCCAGCCTCGGTGGCTCATCTCAGGGCTGGGCCCCATCGCTGCCAGATTGTCTCCCGGAGGCCCCGGCCCCCCATCCTCTGCCAGGCAGAGGGAGCTACATGCCAGGCGTGAACCTCAGCCACGTGGCTCCGTGGGACGGGTCCTCCTCCGAGAGTGGGAACTGGGAAGCAGGGAGTGGAGGCCTCTGCGGGCGCTGTGCCTGGAGCTGTGCCGGACCCAGCCAGACAGCAGGCTGCGGCGGCACATGGCAGACCCCTGCCAGTCGGTCCAGGCGCTGGCCTGGGCACCGGAGCATGCCTTGACCCAGGACCAGTCCCCACAGCCAATACAGCCTTCCCTTCGCTCTCGCCCACTCCAGCCTGCGCTGCGATGGTGGGCACCTGCTCCGGGTCGGTGTTCCATCAGGTCAAGGTCACGATGCTGGTTGACTTCGTTGGAGGCAACTTGATATTGCCAGAGGAGGAATTTATGAGACAGAAAGACCTGGGTTCAAATTGCACCTCTGCCATTTAGGGCTACATGACCTCAGGTGAGTCACTTTACCATTCTGAGCCTCGACTGTGAAACGGGCTTGATATTAACATTATCATCCTTGCTTTCTTTTCTCGTCTTCATTTTTAATTTATTTTTAGCATTGCTTGGCAGGCCTTTTCCATCCCTTTACTTTTGATCGTTCATCATTTTGCTTTAGCTAAATGTCTTTAGTTTATTGTCTTTATTCTATTTTTCTGAATTTATTCTATTTTTTACCCTATCTAAGAGTCATCGTCTACCAGGAAGGGGCTATAACTCACATTTATTGCAGCACTGTACCCGGCAGATGCCTAACAAAGGTGATTCTTTCCTCCCAGCATCACCCGAGGACTTTAGTTTTTTGTTCTCCCTTATCCATCACCCCTTCCACGAGTGCCACTCTGGAGCCCCATATACTGAGGAATCTGTGGCTCTATCGGCACTAGGGTTGCGTCTACTAAGCAAACGCTGCTCTTAGCTTCAGTGTATCTCAGTATTGCTGACTGTCAGCGCAGGAAAGACCCTTAAGATCCTCAGACCGGAAGACCGAGGGCCAAGGTCAGACATCTTTAGCATGAGTGTTGGGAACAGAATCAGGTCCTCTGTGACTCTACCCAGGGGGTTAACGAGCCCCCAAGTGCAATTGCCCTAAGGCCCAGGGAAAGGAGAAGGGAAAATGGGGAGGTGAGTGGAACAACCCAAGAACCAGAAGAAGGGCCCAGAACGTGGGAGGGATACAGAGTACAGAGCAGAGAAATTGGGTTTCGTGATTATTGAGACAGGCTTTTGAACTTGACCTGCCCCATCCAGAGCAAGTCCCTTTCCCTCTCTGGGCTTCAGGGTCCTATCTGGGATACCAGGAAGCTGGGTTTGATGACTTATCAGACTGCACTGTAAAATTCTGTCTACACATCTAGCTGGGCAGTTTAGAGTGATGTGAATGGGAGTCACTGATGATTGACCCAATATCTGGCCTGTTCTTGTTCCTCAACAATAGCTCCTGGTTTTTAGCTGGGCACGTGGCCTTCTGGAGTCAAGCCTGCATTTCCTGTCTCGCAGCCACGTATGGTCATGTGATTTGGTTCTGGCCAATGAGATGTTAGCAGAAATGGTAGCTGCAATTTCTGGGAAGTGTCCTTAAAAGAAACATGCATATTTATCTTTACCCTTTTCTCTTTCCTGCTGGCTGGAATGTGGATGTGATGGCTGGAGGGCTGGCAGCCAATTTAGATCCTGAAACCAAGACAGGAACCTGGGTCTTTCACGATCATGGAGCTGCCACACCAACCTAGGACTGCCTGCCTCTGGATTTTATTTACTTGAGAAAGGAATAAACTCCTATCTTGTTTAAGTCAGTTGTTTCGATTTTCTGTTACTCACAACCCCAACTGATACAAGAGATTAAAAAATGCGTGCTGTGGATTCGAACATACCTAGTTTGAATCCTAGTTCCACCACCAATAATCCGAGTGATTATGCAAGTCACTGAGCCTCTCGGTTTCAGTTTCCCTATCTGTGACACAGTTATCATAATGCAAAGTTCTCCACACAGTTCCAAGGAGGAATGTAAAGCTATTGGCATAGTCTCTGTTTCATTACTCAGGGCTTAGTAAATAACAGCTGCTGTTGTTGTTACTAATATTATTATCGTCAGCTAATCTCTTCCCCGGGAACTCCACGAAAGCTGTAACTCCTGTAGCTCTCTGGCTTTTAGGAGCATCATCTTCACATTACATGTGACACTTTGGGAAGGCATAGGTACGAATGGGAACGCCAAGACTTCAATGCCAGAAAGACCTGGGTTCAAATCTCAACTTTACCCTTTATTAGCTGGGTGATCCTAGTCAAGCCTCGCCACCTTTCTGAGCCTGCCTCATCTTTTCCTGGGGATGGTGATACAAACCTCATTAGGGTTGTTTTGAGGTTTCAACCTGATAACCTTGGGAAGGGCTTGAGGCGGGGTTACTGCCAGAGAAAGGGGAGCTGTGGCTACAGCTTCAGGAAGTGTCTGTCTTCAGATGGAAATACATGAGTGGTGTGGGTATGACCAGTCTGATCTCAGCTCTTCCGGAAAGTAAAGTCACACCATCACTCATCTTTTAGCCTAACTGGCCCTGAGGGGGTGGTTAAGATGCAGGGAGAAAAACCAAAGCTCCGTTTTTAAAGAACCCAATCAATTTGCAGCAATCCAAATAAAAGCCATTAGATGTGCTTCCCCACTGGAGATACCCAGGGGCCTCTTCCTCACCAGGCTCCCAGGAAATTGATTGGCAATTACTGACACTAATGGGGGCTGGAGAGGCCTGGCGATTTCCCATTACTCTCTGGGGACGGTGATGACATGTCAAGATCTGTCAGGCTAAGCTCATCCCAGGGTGGTCGAGACCCCAGATTTGGTCAGAGACGGGGCAGCCAGCTGGGGTTGAGTCCCCCTTGGGACCCTCACCCCTTTACTTATTTATAGCTTGGTTGGACTCCTGGTGAGTTAATGGTCCTACTGGGGCTGTGCAGATGGCGGGTCCTGTGACAGGAGGATGGGTGGGGGACAGGGGAGGTTTCCAGGCCTGCCCTTTGACCTGGATCTGGAATTGCGTAAAGGAGGCCTCAGTCCTCGCAGGAAGTCTGGGGGGCAGAAAGGGAAAGGAAGGGTCGCCAGAGAGGCCAAAACTGAGGTTGTGCGAGGCGGAGGCTGGAGACGGAGTTTGGAGACAGAACGAAAAGGCACAAAGAGCAGCTGGGAGACCAAGCTGTGGACTGGAGAGCTGGCAGGGCCCCGAGGAGTCATCCAGCTCAAGACTGCTTTAAAATAGATGCTTGACAGCCCAGGCAGAGAGAGGGCAAGGCACTGGCCCGCAGCCTCACCGCACAGCTCTGGGGGCGCTGGGACCAGCACTGCACGAGCTGCCCTGTGAGCTGGGAAGTGTGATTTCCCCTGGACATGGGGCGTCCTGGGGTTGGGGGCATCTCAGAGCCTGGGGATGGGACCCCGTGCAGTGGGAGGGAGGACGTGTACACAGATGATGACAGGGGCGGCAGGGGAGCGTGGGAGCTCAGGGGGTGGCCAACTGTCCCAGTCTTGGGGGAGTGTGTGGTTGAGGGATGATTCCTGGAGGAGATGACGTCAAAACCGAGACCCGAAGGATGAACGGGTGGGAAGACAAATGGTGAGGGGGCGGGAGAGGGAGAGGGAATTCCAGGCCAGGAGAACAGCATGTGCAAAGGCTTGGAGGCAGGACCAAGCGCACCCCCGCTGCGCAGCTTGGCTGGCAGGCAGAGCGGCTGTGCCCGGGGAAGAGGCCAGGGAGGAGGCCGGGGCCGGGAGGCGATGGGCCCTCCTGTAGGCTGGGAAGGAGTCTGAGCGGTGTCCTGTGTGTAATCAGGATGTGTTTTAGGGAGATATGACCATGACTAGATTTCCATTTTAGAGAGAATGTTCTGGAGCTGCTGGAGGGGAATGGATGGGGGAGGAGCAGGCAGGGAGCACAGTGAGGAGGCTGCTGTGTGCACCCAGGAGGATCACGGCAAGGCCTGCACCAGGGCAGGGGCAGCGGGCTGCAGGCAAGGTGGCTGCTTGGAGGTATTTGGGAGGGAAGATGGGCAGATGTGGTGTCTGACCACATGGCAGGCCTGAGGTGAGGGGGGCTGGCCAGGTGAGCTGAGCCTGCGGGATGGACGGGATGAGCACACGGACTCAATCGGGGTGGACCACTGGGCTCGGGCAGTGGTGAAAGGGTGGGGACAGACTAAGGCTCAGAGAGGGTAGGTGTCTAATCCAAGGCCACAGTCACACAGCCAGGAGGGGCCCTGCTGGGTTTAACCCTAAAGCCCACAGCTTCCTACCACTTAAGCTGCCCTGCAGGGAAGAGATCCACGGGCTGGCTCTTACCTATGAGTGGTAACATGTGCCCTGACCCCCTGTCCCACCTCCCAGCCCAACGCCAGGGAGCTCAGGGCTGGGGTTCTTCCTGTTCCACCTGTCAGGCAGGCCCACCCTTGGCTATGGGTACGCAGGCCTTTGGCAGATGGACAGTGGGGTTGAGACCACTCCAGTCCAAGGGGTCAGGTCCCTGAGAATTCATGCCAGCAAGGGGGTCACCCATGCCCAGAGTAACTGGGGGGGCCAAGCCCACCTTTAACTGCCACTCTGAGCTCTGGCAGAACGAGGCTGAGCATGGGCACCTGCTGGTAGGAGCCTCTCCCCACCTGTCAAAGAGCTCCTGGGCAAAGCATATTCTAAGCCCTGAAAATTCCAAGCAGCTCAGGAGCCAGCCCAAAGCACAGAGTGGGCTGGAGACGAAGCCCCTGAGTGGGTGTTCTGGGCAGGAAGGAGCCCATGGGGGTGTGTGGCCACAGAGTAGTCTGTATGACTGCAAAGGCAGCAGGTTATCCCAGCAACAAGCATGGGCTTGGAGCCAGGCAGGTGTGGGTTCTAATCTAGCTGTGTGACCTTGGGTGAGTCACTAAACCTCTCTGTGCCACATTTCATCTGTAAAATGAGGATAAGATCAGTATCTGCTTCACAGGGTAGTTGTGAGGATTCAATGAGTTAATACATGTTAAAAACAAACAACAAACTTGGAGCAGTTCATGGTCTAATAATATTGCTTGAAATGATGACGACGATGATGCCACCATTGTGGTCTGCCCTGGACTGACCCTGTGGAGGGAGCAAGTCTGGTTATATTTATTCTTGGCCCATTCTTACCCTTGGGGGCTGGCTGTGGCATCGAGCGAGGCTGCCCTGCACCTGGGTATCGATCTTCCTGTCCACCAGGAAGGCACGAAGCATTTAACGCATCAGTCGGCCGCTGGCGGATCGCCCCAGCTGGGAGCTAGCCTGGCCACTTGCAGCTCTGCAAGTGGGTCAGGGAGTTGGTGGGAGCAAAACTTCTCTGAGGGGTGCCCAGGATGGTTTGGGGCTCCAGTGGTCAACGCCCTGGTCAGGAGACTTGGACTGAGGTCCTGGCTTGGCCCCCAAACCCCCTGGGTGACCTTAGGCAAATCTCTCAGCCTCCATTAGCCCGATCACTTTAGAGTTTACACACCTGGTTCCTGTCCACCACCTCATCTGACCCTCACAGCCATCCCAGGAGTCAGGCAGAGCATGAGTCACCATTCCCACTTTATAGCTGGGGAAACTGAGGCTCAGGAGGGCTCCACCACCAGCCTGCCCAAGGGCACTCTGCAGGTAAGCAAGTGGCCGAGCTGGGCTGTGGGGCTGCTTGACGCTGCCCCCTGGGCCTACCCTGTACAGTTGCCATGGGGCGTCTGAGCTCCAGAGGTGACAGACTGGAGAGTAGAGACAGCACTCTGGCCAGTAACACGAGAGAGGCAGTGGAGGCTGGAGGAGAAGGTGCCCAGGGATCCAGGTTGGACTGTGGGAGCAGGATCGTGGGAGAGGTGGAACAGCATGAGCAGAGGCCCAGAGGAAGGCACAGGGCCAAACCTGAGACATAAGGCGCAGGCGGTGCGCACAGGGTAGCCGGGCCAGTGATGAGGATCTAGGGAAGGTGTGGGGATGGCAGCGGGTATGGAGGGCAGAAGCAGGACTGGCAGTGTGACCAGAGAGAAGCTTCCATGGGGCATGGGCAGGAACGGGCCTCCTGGTCAACTTCAGCAAGTACACGGCTCCTCCCCAGTGATGGGACGCAGCAGGGCTGGGGCCCAGACAGGCCAAGGACAGAAGGCCAGGCTTCCGCCCTGGATGGAGACCCCAAACCCAGGAGCAGTGGGGAAAGTGTTAGCCAGCCCTGCAAGGGGGCGTTCTCTGACTAATCCCTCAAATGCCTGAGATGAGACGGGAGGGGGACAGTCAGGTCTGAAGAACAGGGGGGTATAATTCCCATTTTATGGTTGGGGGAAAAGGAGACCCAGAGAGGTTAAGTTATTGGCCTCAGGTGGCACAGCACGTGAGTGGTAAAGCTGGCTTCTAAATCCTGTCCCGCTGCTGCCAACACCCACGCACCTTCTGCTCCTGAGAAGAGCAGAAGCCTGATGGACTCGGTGGCTGCGCAGACTGAGACCAAGGAGGGAAAGCTGGGAGCTCATGCTGCTTTTGGCCCCAGTGCCACCCAGGCTCCCAGCCTTGCTTCGGCCCCGGACCTCGCGGGACCTTTGCCCAGGGCCTGCGAACCACTCTGGAAACTATGAACAACAGCCCTTGAAAATGTAACAGACTCTGGAATCTTTAAACAGTCTTTGGAGCCTCAAAACAGCTTCCAGGACTGACAAATTGCTTCCAAAATGTTCAAACGCCTTCGGAATCTTTGAACAGCCCCCGAGACTTGGATCAAAATTGAGAGCCAAGGAGGGCTGGGGGCCAACGTGGGGCTCCGGCCGCTCTCCAAGTGTGGGCTGGCTGCACCCCGGCTGCGGCCAGAAGCTGGGCCCAGCCGCACCTCGGGTCTGACTGGAGAAGCTTTGCATTGGCCCAGAATGAGCACTGAACTCAGAGTCAGGGCCCAACAAGGCTTCATCTGGCTTCTACTTTGATGCGTGACCTTAGGCAAATCATTTCTTTTCTCTGAGCCTCAGTTTCCCTATTTACAAAATGGGGTTTCTGTGCGAAGGTTTTAGGGTGTGTGGGATTGCAGCCAAGCTTCGGGATTCGAACCCAGCCCCCTGCCCTCCGCCTGCCCCCGACTTTAGCCTGTCCTGACCCCAGGGCGGGGAGTCGGGGCGGCTGGGGAAAGGTGCTGCCTTGCCGGGGACAGCAGGCACACGGGGGCCAGAGAGGGGGCCCGGCCCGCGGCTCTGTCAGTGAAGCGGACTCGACCTCTTCACTTTTCACGGGAACTGGATTTAAACCCTCGCCCCTTGCCCTCAACAAGCGCTTCTCAGGAAAGGCCTCCACGGGCCCCGCCCAGCGTGGCGCCGGCCCCAGCACCTGGCAGCCTTCACGCGTGGCCACAGAGGGCGGCCGGTTTCAGCCACCCAGGGCTGTCTCCATGGTGACAGGCACGGAGCCGAGCTGGGCTTTTGAAGAACA
This sequence comes from Indri indri, assembly GCA_004363605.1. NCBI lineage: Eukaryota > Metazoa > Chordata > Mammalia > Primates > Indriidae > Indri > Indri indri. Next base: position 14,461 of record RJWJ010019248.1, on the reverse strand, counting down.
TTCATAAAGGCGCAAACTTAGCCCAGATGAGCCGGCGTGCATTTGGGAAGCAAAGCAGCTCGGGCCAGCCCTGCGCCTTGTTAACCACGGCTGCCATGGCCTCAGCTGGCCTGGTGAGGACACGGCTTCTGGGCCGCTGGGCTTGGGGCTCCTGCTCCCTCCTAGCCTCCCTGGGACCCACGTCAGGCCTACCCCACACCCTGTAGCTTCAAAGGTAGATGCACCTCAGCCGCAGTTGCCTTCTTGGCTGTGTGACCTCGCACAAGTCCATTCGCCTCTCTGAACATCAGTCCTCATGTGCAAAGTGGGCTTGCGGAGGCTGCCATGGTGCATTGCAAGGAGGACTGACAGAGAGTTGGACAGAAAGGGCACAGCACGGTACAGAGTGGGTGCACGTGGGTGTCAGTTTCCTTCCATTGGCCCCCCTTTCCGGCACGGCCCCTGCATAGGTGCATAGGGTTACCTCCTCCAGGCAGTGTCAGGGTCTCTTCCACCTGTTCCCGCCACACCCTATATGTGGACCTGCATTAGAGCACTTACCACGTTGGAGTGCAATCGTCCACTCACTTGTTTCCCGGATAAGCTTGAGCAACTGACACCAGTGCCCTACCGTGCGCGTCAAACGCTGCTTGGGGTTGGCACTCAACAGGTCCCCAGGAAATAAATACATGTGAGCAAATGAATACATGTGGTGACTATCATCTCTGAGCCTCAGATCTAGGAGTACAGTCTTTGGGGGACCGGGGGCATATTTCAGGGGGAGGAGGGAGGTGGTGGGACGGAGAGGAATTGTGGTAACTGAAAGGAAGGCCACCGAGGATGCCCCAGGGCTCTGGGCAAAGGCCTCTCCATGTGAAGAGCTCAGTGTCGCTCATTGGAGCCCCATTTTGCAGAGGAGGAAACCAAGGTCAGAGAGGTGAAGTCACGTGCTGTGGTCACACGGCCGGTAGACAGGGATGCTTCCCCCACGAAACTTCATCCAGGAAACCTGGGCATGCCCACCCCTTCCCGGGGCCTCATGGTGCCTGCCGCTGACCCTGCTTCCCGGCTGGCCTCCACAGCTTCCGACCTTCTGCCCTCCACCGGCACCCACCTCAGATGCCCATCTCGAGGTCAGCCTCCTATGGCAGGGGCCCTCTGTGCTCCCACAGGAGCCAGACAGCACCCCGGAACAGGCATCAAGCTGTCTCCAATCTTGACCTCTGATCTCTGATGCCTGACTTCACTCCATTGTGCTTGAGCCCACCCCTACGTCCTCCCACACCCTACTCTACACCTTCGTGCCAGAAGGTGTAAACACCCGAAACACCCCAACCCAGCTGGCAGTGCCCCACAAAGACAGAAGACCCAGGGCTTGAATCCTGGTCCTGCCACTGATGAGCTGTGTGACCTCTGCCAAGTTACTGAACCTCTCTGAGCCTAGGTTTCCTCACCTGGAAAACAGAAGGAGAAGAGAACCTGCCTGACAGGTTATTCAGAGGATGAAGCAAGTTGAAGGGTACAGACATGTTTTGTAAACAGAAAGGTACAAGGTAGGTGCTGGAGTTTAAAGAATTATAACGGGTTATAATGTTGAACTATAACGTAAGTACATAATACGGCTAATTATAATAAATTCCAAATCGTTGATTAAAAGGGTACCAGATGCCAGCAGCTAGCTAGGGGCTTGAGGGTGACAGAAGAAAGATACAAAATACAGATTTAAGCTCCTGTGCCCAATGGCACGGTCTCTAGTCATTCCCTCGTCCCTTTGTCCATCCGCCTGTCAGTCCATCCACCAAGTCGTGCATCTGGCCATTCTGCCAACACTCGTTAGACTCCCGCCAGGCACAGGGTACTCGCAAAGCCTCAGGTGGGGTGAAAGCAGCAACACTTGACCTCCACCCATGGTCAAGACCAAGATCAAAACCAGGTACGTTCATGGAGCCCCACCTACTCCAAGCCTGCTCAAGTCCTCCTTTAATTCTCACAGCTGTTACCACGCCCATTTCACAGATGAGGATGCCGGGGCTGAGAGAGGCTGGGGCCAGGGGCCAACTCCACTTGGATGGCCCTTCTGGCCTCAATGCCATGTCCCTCCCGCTGCGGCTACACCAACGTCCCCTCCCTCCTGCCTTCACAGGAGGTCACCTCATCGTGTGTTACAAGCACCTCACTTTCCACAGCCCCTGCCCCCAGCTTCCTTCATTCTGGAAGTCCCCCCAGCTCAATCGGGTGGGTCTGGCACCCCCAAGGACCACCCTCCTCCCTCTGTGGTTTCCAAGGGCTCATAATTTCCATCTCCATCCATTCCTGATTAATTTTCTTATAGAATGTGTTCCATGATTTCACTGACATCATTGCTGCCCACTCTGAGTGGAAGCCTTATGGAAAATCCCCAGGTGGGCCCGGGTGCGCCGCCCCCACTGGCTCCAGCCCCACGGGCAGGCCCAGTGTCACTGGTCCCTGCAAGGCTGTACCCTCTCCCCAGCCAGGCGGGACGAGCGGGGCATGACTGGTGGGGCCTAAATTCACTATGATTTCGTATTCCTCCCCACATCCAGAGAGGTGGGTGTGATGCCCGCGTTTCACAACACATGTCCAGGGGTTCAGCGAAGTGGACTGATTGACCCCGGGCCTCACAGCTAAGCAGGGCCGGGCTGGGGTTTTCAGCCTGGTGGGGCTGATGCCACAGGCTCGTCCCTTCTGCCTCCATACCTTGCGCCCCTTCTCTCTCCACCCACGAGGACAGACAGGCTTGGGGACACCCACGCTGAGAGTGAGAGTGGAGGGGAAAGACGGCTTCCTCCCCGGATCTGGCCTGGACACCCTGACTCTGGTGGGGCTGATGGAGCTGGCGCTGGCTGGCTGTGTGGCCCTGGTCCTCAGGGTGCCAGGGGTCAAGCAGAGAGGCACGCAGAGAATTTGGGCCTGGTTCAGAGTTCACAAATGTGGGAGCTGAACTTGGTCCTCTGAATCTCCTAGGCCAGTGTGCCCAAAGCATGGCTGGGCGCCTGCTCAGACCAACAGCGTCGGGCGTGGGACTGGGGGCCTGGGGGCCTGGGCGATTCCCATGCATGCTTGAACCATTCACCTACCCACTTTACAGATGAGAAAACAGAGGCTCAGAGAGGGCAAGGGACTGACCTAGGTTATGCAGTGAGTGGGCTGTCAAGCTGAGACCAGATGCTGTTTCTTGTGACTCCTCAGATTAGGTCCTTGTCCCTCACTCCAAGGGCAGGGAACAGGGCATTTTAGTAAGAGGCCGCGTGGTGGCTGCCAGCAGGCCTCTTATCCAAATATGTACCCTCTTTGGTGTGTCAAGATCCTGCAAGTCCATCCTCTGAGCTGTGCTTCTTTCCTGGCCTTGGGGTGGGGTGACAGGGACACGTATCTCCTCTGGGGAGATTAGAGACAAGGAACGAATAAGATGGGGCCTGGACGAGAGCAGGGTGGGAGACAGACTGGGATACACTTCCTGCCTTGACAGCTCTGCTGGGGCAGTTTTGTCCCTGAATGTGCCCCCTGTCATGGGAAGTCCCTGCACCCCCGCCCCCATCCCCACCCCCTGAGAAATTCCCAAGAGTGGAGATTTCTCATCCATTTGTTCAGAGAACTCTGGGACACACAGGCGTGAGGGTCACTGGTGACTTCTGGTTTAGTTCCTTCATTGACTTTGGGGAAGTGAGGCCCACAGAGGAGAAGTGATGTGCCTCAGGTCACAGAGTGACTTAGTAATGGCCCAATTTGAGGGGGAGGGGGCGGTGGACAGGTGGATCTGAAGCTCCGGGAGGACGGTAGGAGGAGGTGGCTCAGTAACTGAGCAATCGGCTGTCCCCTCCACGCCCCTAGCCACCATGGGGTCCAGCAAACAGGAGAAATGGCCGGAGGACTGGGGACCCCCGGCCTGGCCAGTGCCCCTGCTGCGTGGTATTGAGCAGGCCCTTCCTGCTGCAGGATCGGTGGCAGTGGCAGGCTCCTGCTCCCATCTCCAACGCCTCTTCTCCCTGGCTGGTGCCCTGGTGTCCCGTACAAGAGCTGCTCAGTCCAACCCTCTTAGCGCCCTGGCTCCAGGGATCTCACCAAACACCTGGCCAGACTCAACTCCGGGTCACTCCCTAGCCCACAAAGCACTGTAGTGTCCATGCCGAATTCTCCGCTTGCAATGCCCTTCGACCCTTCTTCACCTGGCAGACTCCTATTCAGCCTTCAAAGCCCAGCACAACATTTGTTTCCTAAGCGTTGCCCTACCCCACCTTCAGAACCTATGCAAGCTGGCTAGACCTTCTTGGGCTCATATATCGCACAGCATGTTGAACACGATACTTCCCAGAGCAGAGGAGGGGTCTCAGCACACACTGGATCTTCTCTTGCCACTGTCTCAATCTTGGTGCTTAACACAGTGCTACATAGCTCAAAGACCAGGAAAGAACTCTATTCTACAGCAAGAAGCAGAAGCTTGCAGTTAGACAGTCCTGGGTTCAAGTCCCAGCTCTCCTGTGTGACCTGGGAGATGTCTCCCAACCTTGCTGGGAGTCAGTTTCCTCATCTGTAAAATGGGCACGATTATGTCTCCCTTGCAGAAAGGTGGTGAGGATTCAACAAGATAGGGAGCCTGGCATGTAGTAAATGCTAAATAAACGAATGAATAGATATGTTATGTATATTGACATATCATGTATTAATAAGAATGAATAAAGGATGCAGTTCCCTGGAAACTTGTTCTCAGGCACTGATCCCTTGGAAAAACATCTTAGGAGGGCTTCCGTCTGATCTGTGGACATCTCTGCACCCCAGCCTAAGCTCCACTTAATTGTCTCGCTCTGAGGGTGCCGAGTAAATACTCCAGGCCAGCTGGTGCCTGGAAACTGCCAATTGCCGAGGAGCAGCTCGTTAATTTTCCCGTCTCTGCACACAGACCCTGTAGCTTCTGCAACTCATCTTGGGAAATTGAGTGGAGCGGGTCAGGCTGGGGCCAGGGGTCACAGGAAGTGGGGCTGGGGGTGCCAGGGGACTTGAAAGGGCCCGCAGAGACACTGCCAGGAAGCTGTCCGGGCTGGAGGAAACGGGCCCGGAGTTGCCGAAAGGCAGACGGATCCCAGGCCTGGCCCAGCCCCGCCACCTCTGACTCAGCTTTCTGGTCTCCATCAGGGTGGGAGAAGCCAGGGCCTCCTAGTGAGGCTGGACACACGCCAGCCCTCAGGGTGGCCAGGGCTGGGGCCATGAGGTCCCATACCGATCGAGCAGAGGCCGTATGGCGTGGTGGATGAGGGTGTGACTCTGGGTTGGAGTCCTGGCCCTGCAGCGTGTGGGTATATGTCATGGGTGAGTCACCTGACGTCTCTGTGCCTCGCTGTCCCCTCTGTGAGACGAGAAGACAGAGATTAACACCCATGTCTTAGGGGCGTTGTGGGAATTAAACATGCATTAAGAGCTTAGAACTGTGCCTGGCATATAGAAATCACTCAGCAAATGTTAGGCTATTGTTATTATTCTCTCTTTCTCCCCTTTCGGAAGCATCCTATTTAGATATTTTTATCTGTGAAATGTGAGCATTGGTCTTGACTCTGTGGCAACACGTCAGTTTCACCACACTCTGGGGGTCTGCCCGGGGGTCCTCTGGACTGGGCGGAAGCGGCTGTGATCTGTTTGTGATGTCTGCACTGGGCCCAGAAAGGCAGAGAGGCAGCCACGGGCTCCCCCCGCCATCACCGGGGCATCTCGTTTACTCAGCAGGTATTTACTGAGCCCCTGCTCTGCGCCAGGCACTGGGCCAGGTCCTGGGGTATACAGGTGAGCACAGACAGGCCCACCTTTGCAGCCAAGAGGGGAGAAGCCCAGTACTGCGTGCAGAGGGAGGCCAGGCTCCCCTTCTGGCACCAGTCTGCTGCGTGACCCCGGCCCTCCTGGGCCCCTGTCTCCTCATCCACAACGGGCACAGTGACACCTCTCCTGGAATTTGCTTTTCTTTTATGCCCTTGGCCTTTCGCTAGAATACTCTTGCCCCACTGTCCTCTTTTTTGAGAACAACTATTCATCTCTTGAGACCAGTTCAAATGTTCCCACCTCTCCCTGCAAACACTCACCCCCTCCTTTGTGCTGCCCAAGAATTTTGCAGAGCCTTCCCCTAGCACAGGACACCGCCGCCGTGTAAGGGTCTGTCAGCGGCATCTTCCCTTTACTGGGACCATCTGGAGGGTATGCTTGCAGCTGTGTCTTTTCCGACACCCAGGGGTTGCCTGGCACAAGGCACAGGCTCAGACCACGGGGGTGGAGGCCGGGAGGGAGCTGGACCAGCTGACACCTTGGCCTCTAGGAGTTGGGGCTCCTCATAGGCTTAGATTTGACTAGTATGCTCAGCCCCAGAGGTCAGAAGGCCTGGCCGTCAATGCTGGTTCTGCCACTTTCGTCACACTGGGCCAAGTGACTGAGCCATTTGGTGCCCTGACGTCTCTGTCTGTGAGATGGGGATGTTTCAGAATTACGTCCCAGAGTCTCTATGCCCTGGCATACAGCAGGTGCTCAGTGAAAGCCTTTTCTCCCTTTCCTTCCTTCCTAAGGTAGTACTCAGGGCCAGTATCGGTGCCCTACAGTGCCCAGGTCAGAGACGAGGTCCTGGGAGAAAACGCACAACAGCCCGAATTGCAGGAAGCAGGCCCCGAGGGACAGAGGAGACGGAAGGGGAGTGAGGAAGGTGGCGGGTCCCTCGAAGGTGCCCCAGCTGGACTTGGCACCCACAGGCTATTCCTCGAAGAGTAGGGCCCACAGCCCACATGTGCCAGGCCATCCCAGGGTCCCCCGCTCTTCGCGTCCCCCCATCGCTGGGGCGCGTTCCCATCCTGTCTTGAAGCAGAGGCGCCTGCTCTTGGTGCTGCAGCCGGAGCGTTGATAATAAAGGCACCTCTGTGTGTCTCTGGGGAAGTGGGGCTGGGGGGCGGCGGCAAGGGGGGGCCCACAAAGCTCCCGCAGCTGCGTGTTTGCAAACAGGGGAGCTGAGCTGTGCAGAGGGGCTGAAAGCACTAATTGTCTTTAATTAAAGGAGGTTGGAGGCAGCGCAGGCTTTGACAAAAGAGATTTCCAGCCTGTTAGCAGCTTCAGCCTGCACAGGGGCTGGGCCGCCCAGGCGCGCCCCCGGCTTTGTCCCTGTGGGGCCTGGCCGGGTGGAGGGCACAGCTAGCACCTGCCTGGTGGGGATGGGGGTGGGGGCCGCAGGGGCCAAATGCAGGAGGACCCTACTGTGCTGAGGAGCTGGGCTCCTAGGGCCTGGGAAGACATCTCCTGGTGAAGCCCCTTGCTCATTCATTCATTCACTTAGTCAGCAAGCATCGTTGAGTGCTTGCTATGTGCCCGGCCAGTACTCAGAGCTGGGGGTACAGAGATGTGACAGTCCCTGCCGTTCAGGGACTTTTAATATATTCTAAGAGGTACAGCGTGCACAGACTCTGGAACCAGCTGTGGGTTTGAATCTTGGCTCTACAGTTTATAAGCTGTGTGATGTTGAGCAAGTTACGTCACCTCTCTGTGCCTCAGTTTTTCCACCTGTAAAAGGCGGGGGGGTGGGGGGGGTGATAAAAACGGCACATACTTTATAGGTTGTGTGAAGATTCCTGAGTTATCATTAAATGTTTGCACAGTGCACTTTACAAGCATCAGTGGTTGTTGTTCATTTTTCCATTTATCCGGTTTTATACCTGGTTGGAGTCCCCAGAGGCACTCAATCGATGGGAAGAACCCTGGTCTAGGAGGCTGGCTGGGTTCCAGTCCCAGCTCTGCCAGTCACTTGCTATGTGGCTTCCCAGCCTCAGTTTCTCCACCTGTACAGTCAGGGCCCGGCAGGATGGTGTGTGAGGGAGGGCTCTGCAGGCGTGCAGGGTCTCAGCTCTCTCCGCGCCCTGGGAACCGAGACTCCTCTGAAGAGCCGGCCTGGCTGGGCTCCTGCTCCCTCCTGCATACAAATTGGCTCGGCCTCCCAGCCCCGGCGCTGCTCGCTCACTCCGTTCTTTTGTCTTCTCTTGCACCAGCCTCACCCTCAGACACATCTGCAGGTCCCCTGGCAGGCACATACGCGCCAGTGTGTGCGCGCTCTCTCTCACACGTGTGTGTGCGCGCACCTGCCTCATTCACATCCTCACCCCCACCCGAAAGAATCGCAGCCCTTCCCCGCCACCCCCCTGAAGGCTTGCTGACCCCGGGGTCCAGGGTGGGCGGGAGAGAGGGGGCTGCTCACAGCCTCTGATCCCCTCCAGCCCAGCTGGCTGGGCTGGGTGGTCGCAGAGGGGTGGAGTGGGGGCAGAGGGCCAGACTCCTCAGGCAGTGGGAGCGGGCTCGGCTCCTGAAAGGGAGGGCCCAAGTCAGGCCCTGGCGAGGGGCAGGTCTGGAATGCCCATCCTGGGGAGCACTCCGGGAGGTCGGGAGACAGTTACCCCGGCCCACTCTGGGCCGGCAGTCCCTCGTTTAATCTGTTCGAGGGCCCTGGTGAGGAAACTGAGGCTCGGAGAGGCTGAGTGTGGCTCGAAGACACACGAATGGGGCGATGCCCAACCAGGCGCCACTCTGCCCCTTCAGAACCCACTTTCTAAAGTCTCTTCAGGATCAACACGCCAGGCTCCTGTGCCCGGCATGGGGCACAGAGATGACCCATGTGTGATGTGGAGTCCAGAGGCGTGGTTCCTCCCACACCTGCGGGATCCTAGCCCTGGGGGGTGGCGGGAAGGAGTGCCAAGAGTGACACACACACTCTAAGCTGGCCAGGCCTCAGGCTGGATCCCCACCACCGGCTCCCACTGAGGCCTCAGCCCCAGCGTCACCCAGGACAGAGGTTCTCCAAAGCCTCCGTGGGCTGACTTCCCATAACCCCTGACCTTGGCCCCTCACTCTGCCCTCACTGACCTCAGGGCCAAATGGGCTCTGATCATGGCTCTAGGGCTCGTCCCCAGAGTCCAAGGGGGTGGATTCTCCCGCTCATCTGCTCTCCTCTTCCCTTTCATCTTCCATGCCACCCCTGAGCACCTACTGTGTGTCAGGCCTGCTTTAGCTCATCTGAGCCCCACACTGAGCCCTTCCAGGCAGACTCTCCTGCCCCCATTTCACAGATGAGAGAACTGAGACTTAGAGAGGTGGAGGCACCTGCTCAGGGCATGGAGGGAATTGGAACCGGCACTGTGAACGCAAAGCCCGTGCCTAGGCCCAACCTGCTCCGTAAATGTGCGCACAGCAGACACGCTGGAGAATGAGGAGACGGTGCTCAGCCTGGCAGGGCAGGCCAGCAGTTTGCAGGTGAGCGGACTGGGGAGCCGCCCCGAGTGTGTACACCCGGCCCTTGCCCGGGGGGAAGGGCTGGAGCTGCTTTCTGACCCCAGCGCGACCCCAGTGTGCCTGGGTGGAGGACAGAGGCTTCACCCTCCAGCCCGCAGCTCTCGCCCAGGGCCCTGGCATGTCCAGGCACTGGCAGGTGTCCCCTTAGGGCCTGAGGGAGCCGAAGGAGGAAGACAGGGAAGGGGCTGGGGCAGGGAGGGAGAGAGACACACAGAGAAGACAAGAAGGAAGAGGACATTGAAGGAGGAAGGGACAGAGAGACAAAAGGAAGGAGGGAGAGTCCAGCTGAGGGAGGAAGTCAATCAGTTTCAGGGAGCGTGGAGGGCAGGGAGGGTGTGCGGTGGGAAGAGCTGGCAGCAGGGCCAGGGGGAGCCCAGAGGGGCCCCAGCTGGAGCAGGGTGGGCAGGGTGGCGAGGTCCCCAGAGGGGCTGTCAGTGAGCTGCTGTCCTAGACCCGGGCACCATCCCGGAGGGCAGGGGAGGATGCGTGAGAGAGTGGGTCTGTGTGTGTGCTTCCGAGTGTGAGTGTGAGTGTGTTTCTGTGGATGGGTGTGAACATGTCCTGAATGTGAGCGGGCGTGAGCGCGTGTTTCTGGGTGTGAGCGAGTGGCTGAGTGTGTTTTCAGGCCCGGGCAGACCAGGGCATCTGGGAGGCTTACTGGGGTGTCTTTCTTGATCTCTGGGGTCCACTCGCCCTCCCCATTTTGTGTTTGAGAGAACTAAGCCTAAAGACTAATTCATATTTAATACAGCCTTCACTGGCAACATGAGGGGTGGTGCAGATTTGTTATTTTTTTTTTTTAAAGGCACCAGGTAAGGAAGAATTGATTGATTGGTTGCTTGGTTTTCTCCAACCATCCACTCATCCACCACCCACCTGCTAAGCACCTACTATGTGCCGGGTGCCGTGCTGGGGGGAACAACAATTAACCAACCAAACCGACCCACCAAATGCGTACGCACACTGGCTGCAGCGGCCTGGGGTGGTGGGGAAGGTCTAATGGGGTCCTGACTTTAAATGCTGGGTCCATAAATTAACATGCTCCGTGAGCCTGAACAAGCCCTTTTGCCCCTTGGAACCTGTATTGTCACTTGCTCCTGGGGCTGGTGAGGATTGAGGGAGGGTGTGTGTGGTGCCCAGCACAGCTAGAGAAATGCCGGATCTCCAATGGCCTCCTGACCACTCTAACCGTGATTCTTCCTGAAGGTCCTAAGCATCCAGAGGTTGCCAACTCCGCCAGGCCCGGGAGGTGGCCACAGCCCCACTGGAGCACCGGGGTGGGGGCGGGTCAGCCCTGCCCAGCCCTGGCAGCTGTGGGATGAGCACGAGGAGCAGCAGGTGCCCTGCTGGACTACCCAGGGCCTCCTCAGGCAATTTCTGCTTGTCCTCCAGGTCTCCACTCAGATGCTCCCTCCTCCAGGAAGCCTTCTAGGCCTCCCAGGCTGCATGTGGTCCCATCCCCACCTCCTGGTCTCCCTCTTGGGCCCTCACAGTCCTCACTTCCCGGTTCACACACTTGTGCATCAGGGTCTCCCTGTCTGCACTGTGAGCTCCTAGAGGCCGAGGCCACGTAGGACTCCCCTGTGGGCTCCGGCCCAGCACAAGGCCTGGCACACGGTAGGCGCCAGCCATGTCTAGAGGGGCTGGGGCATCTGCTGCTCCAGCTTGGTGCTGCCTTCCCTCACTCAGGAGGTCTAGGGAGTTGGGGGGCGCTGGGTGACATGGGGGACAGGGGTACCCAGGGGTGTGGGGATGAGGAATCTCAGCTCCACCATGGACTGCCCTTGTGTTCGTGAGCCAGACTTTTCTCCTCTCGGAGCCTCAGTTTCCTCAGCTGTAAACCAGGAACATAACTTTCACGGTGGAGGGGGAAGGGCACAGTCTTTGGCCTTAGACTGGTGGCCCTGCCGAGGGGTGGCTGGAGGAGGGTGGCTAGAGGAGGATGTGTCTTTGGACACATCTCTCAATGGCTGTCCCCTCCCCATTCTTTATCCCCCCATCATATGTAAAGTATTTTGCAAATGAGGCTTCAATATCCTACCCCTGCAATCAAATCCACCAGGCAAAGCCCCTCCCAAGTGGAAATTCTGGCACCCCCGCCCCACAGCAGGCAGATCTGAGCTTGGCTGTCAGCTCTACCCTCCAAGCCTCAAATGGGGACCCAAGGGACCCCCATACACCCCCTATAGGCCAAGGCCAGCCTGCCCCCCTCCCCTCCTCTCCTCTTCCCCATGCTGGATTCAGGGCTGGGTGGGCCCCCTCCCTCACTCTCCGCTGGGACGTGACATTCACCAGCATCACTTCTGGTCCCATCTGCGAGCGCCCCACCCCCCGGCAGCTAATCCCCACAAAGCCCCGCGCAGGGCCCAGCATGACAAGCAGGCCCCGCGCCGCTGGCAGCTCGGCCGAGCGTGCTCGGAAGGGCCGAGGCGGGATTCGGCGCGGCTGTCACTCTCTCCGTCCGCTCCTCTAATTGGATTCCCAACACGCAGAGGTCAGCAGAAACGCTGGGGAGAGGAGAATCAAAGGGAAGGGGCGTCCTGGAGATAAAGAGAGGCATTCTTCCCGGGCCACAAAGACTTGCAGCGAGAGGGGTGGGGGGGACCCCGCGCGGGGCTGCCCATCTGGAGGGGGAGGGGAAGGGAGAGCCCGAGCAGGCGGCAGGGCTGAGGCCGGTTCCTCCAGGCGGTGTTTAGCCCTCGCGAGCGGCTGCTCACGCGGTGTCTTGGACGCCGTCCCCGCCCGTGCGGTCTGGGCATCTTTCAAGGCCCAGCGTCTTACTCCCCCCTGCTCTCAGAAGCATTCCTGGAATGCGGCCGGAAGGCTCTCGGGAGTCACCCGGCCCTAGGTCCCAATCCCAGCTTGCCACCTGCTCCCTGTGAGGTTCAGCAAGTCCTTGCAGTTCTCTGGGCCTCAGTTCCCTCCTCTGCGGAATGGGGACAAAACCAGCTGCCACACAGGGTGGTGGCCAGGATGAAACGGAGGGACATCAGCAAGTGCTGGAGCAGAAGACCCCTCTAGTGGGGCAGCCTCTGTGGACCTTCCCGAAGCTCCTCCGGGGGCCTGCTCAGCAGACACAGCCTCTGTCCCCAGGAAGAAGGCGGAGGTGCTTCACAAACATAACACTGGCACAGAAGAGAGTGGCACGACAAGCCCCAGCCTGGCCCAGGGCTTCACCACTCACATGTCACCACCGGCCTGTAGAGCAGGAACCTGAGGCTCCGGAAGTGAAGGGAAAAGGCAAAGGCCACACGGCTAGGAGATGGGGAGCCGACCCCTGCAACTCTGCAGGGCCCCTGTGTGTGTGTGTGTGTGTGTGTGTGTGTGTGTGTTCGCATGCACAACCAGTGGGGGAGGCGGGCGGGCCAGGCATGGAGCCTCCCTGCAAAACAGGCCCTGTTTGCTTTAAGAACACTGGAACCACCGACTTCCCTTCATGAAAGAGACATGAAGAAGACCTCAAAGGGAATTTCTGAGAGACAGAAAATCAATGGCCCTGACATCCTGGCCCCCAGAAAGCGTGTGTGTGTGTGTGTGTGTGTGTCTATTGATCCAGCATGCGCACACACACACACATGCTCACAAATACCCATTTTCAAGTGCATGTACGACTGGCTTGATAAAATATGCACATGTACATATGAATATGTATACTCTGGCCGATCTCCTTACAGGTGGGTACGCACCCATGCACACACACACCTATGTCACCCAGCGAGTGTGCTCACGTAGCGGTGGCTACACACACAGAGGGGGACCTCCCTCCGCCGTCGGATGCACACACTTGTTTGGTGCCGCGCACACATTTTTATGCACGCACTTGTCTGACTGACCCAGCACACACATGGGTGTGTTTCTCCCTGCACACAGATGTGCCGGGGCAGGCGAGGCACACACAGGAACACACAAAACACAGGGGCAGTAAAGACTCACAGCGGGCTCCAGGGTGACCCGCACAGGCGGGTGCAGGTGCATAGCCCACCCCTGAAATGTACGTACATGCTCACAGGTCCAGAGACGTTCCAACTGCACGTGCAGGTGCTGGCTAATGGGTACACTTGTGCACACACAGGCACGCAAACTACTCCCAGCAGGCCCAGCACGCACGCATGCGCACCAGGGACCTCCATGCTGACCCAGCACATGCGTGCACATCCCTCCCAGCTCTCTGGGGAGCGTCCACAAACAGACAGCTCTGACAGTGGGGTAGGGGGGAGGACAGTTCAGGGCCAGGGTTGCCAGGGATACGGATATGGGGCTCCCAAAGCTACAAGGCCTGCCCCGACAGCACAGAAAGGCCAGTGACCACTCTTCGGTCTTTAAAGTATTGCTAATCAGATGGCGATGCCTTTAAGGGGACACTGGAAACTTGCATCTGGTTTCTTGGAAGGAGCCAGTGTGAGCCTGCAGGTACCAGGTCAGGCCTGCAAATCCCCCCAGGGCAGAACCTTTTCTCTCTAAGGCTGACATAAGGCCCTGGGCCCAGAATTTGCTGGGGACATGGGGAGAAAAATAGCTCTGCACAGTGTCCAAGCCTCACTGAGGCCACATCTCCTGCTCCAACAAACAACCTGTGTTCAGTGACAGCCACTTACTTGCTGTGTGGCCCGAAGCATGTCACTTGCTTTCACTAAAGCCCAGTTTCCTCATCTGCAAAAGGGGAGGGTGACAGTAATTTCCAGGCTACGATCAGCAGAGCTAGCATCCACTGACGGCATTCCTTGTGCCAGATGCTGTGCTACCTTGCGCCAAACGCTTCTTTCTATTATCTCCCCTGCGTCTTCATAACATGAACTGTAACATTCCATATATTATTATACCCATTTTACAGATGAGGAGATCAAGGCTTTCGGAGGAGAGTCACCTGTCCGGGGCCACATAGGTAGTAAATGTCAGAGCCAATATTTGAACCCAGGCAGCTGGTTCTTACCTACTTTGCTAAATCTTCCTGCTCGTTGTCCTCTTGTCACAGATGGTTATAGCTGCCCTGATGGCCTCTTGAGGGACACCACGAGGACCACGTAGAACAGGATCAGAGGCTGTTAGTGCCTAAAAGTCATTCTACAGATGGTGACACTGAGCTCTGGGGGTGGGAGGAAAGGGAGGGGGAGTGCTCTGCCGGGGTCCCAGAGCAAGAGGGGGGCAGAGCCCAAATTTGGACCCAGGC
>RJWJ010019247.1:12978-30651 GCA_004363605.1 Indri indri | reverse complement strand
GTGTTCCTATCTCTCCGCATCCACGCCAACATTTATTGTTTTGGGACTTTTTGATAAAGGCCAGTCTCACTGGAGAGAAGTGATATCTCATTGTGGTTTTGATTTGCATTTCCCTGATGATTAGAGATGTTGAGCATTTTTTCATATGTTTTTTGGCCATTATTCTGTCTTCTTTTGAAAAGTTTCTGTTCATGTCCTTAGCCCACTTTTTGATAGGGTTGTTTGATTTTTTTCTTGTTGATTTTCCTGAGTTCTAAGTAGATTCTAGTTATCAGCCCTTTATCAGATTTGTAGCATGCAAAAATTTTCTCCCATTCTGTAGGTTGTCTATTTGCTCTTGTGACAGTTTCTTTGGCTGTGCAGAAGCTTTTTAATTTGATCAGGTCCCATTTATTTATTTTGGTTGTTGCTGTGATTGCCTTTGGGGTCTTCTTCATAAATTCTTTGCCTGGGCCAATGTCTAGAAGAGTATTTCCAACATCTTCCTCTAGAATTCTAATAGTTTCGCTCCTTAGGTTTAAATCCGTTACCCAGCGTGAGTTGATTTTTGTGAGAGGTGAAAGGTGTGGATCCTGGTTCAGTCTTCTACATGTGGCTATCCAGTTTTCCCAGCACCATTTATTGAATAAGGATTCTTTTCCCCAGTGTATGTTTTTGTCTGCTTTGTCAAAGATTAGGTGGCTATATGAGTGAGGATGGTTTTATATCTGGGTTCTCAGTTCTGTTCTACTGGTCAATGGCTCTGTTTTTGTGCCAGTACCAAGCTGTTTTGATTACTACAGCCTTATAATAAAGTTTGAAGTCTGGTAAGTTGATACCTCCCATTTTGTTTTTATTGCCTAGAATTGTTTTTGCTATGTGGGGTCTTCTCTGGTTCCATATGAAGCATAGAATTAACTTTTCTACATCTGTGAAGAATGATGTTGGTATTTTAATAGGGATTGCATTGAATCTGTAGATCACTTTGGGTAGTATAGACATCTTAACAATGTTGATTTTGCCAACCCACGAGCATGGTATGGTTTTGCACCTGTTTACGTCCTCTGCTATTTCCTTCCTCAATGTTTCATAGTTCTCCCTGTAGAGGTCTTTTACCTCCTTAGTTAGATATATTCCTAGATACTTTATTTTCTTTGTTGCTATTGTGAAGGGAATTGAGTCTTTGATTTGGTTCTTGGTATGACTGCTATTGGTGTATACGAAAGCCTCTGATTTGTGTGTATTGATTTTATATCCTGAGACTTTACTGAATTCATTTATCAATTCCAGGAGCCTCTTGGTTGAATCCATAGGGTTTTCTAGATGTAATATCATGTCATCAGCAAATAGTGAGAGTTTCATCTCTTCTGTTCCCATTCATATGCCTTTAATTCCACTCTCTTGCCTGATTGCTGTGGCCAGGACTTCCAGCACTATGTTGAATAGAAGTGGAGACAGTGGGCAACCTTGTCTGGTTCCAGTTCTAAGTGGGAATGCTTTCAATTTTTCCCCATTCAGTATGATGTTGGCTCTGGGTTTGTCATAAATGGCTTGTATCATTTTTAGGTAAGCCCCATCTATGCCTATTTTGTTAAGCGTTCTTACCATAAAAAGGTGTTGAATTTTGTCAAATCCTTTTTTCTGCGTCTATTGAGAGAATCATATGGTTTTTGTTTTTGCTTCTGTTTATGTGGTGAATTATGTTTATAGATTTGCGTATGTTGAACCATCCCTGCATCTCTGGGATGAAGCCCACTTGGTCATGATGGATTATTTTCTTAATAATCACCTGGATTCGGTTAGCTAGAATTTTGTTGAGAATTTTTGCATCTATATTCATAAGGGATATCGGTCTGTAGTTTTCCTTTTTTGTTGCGTCCTTTCCTGGTTTTGGTATCAGGGTTATGTTGGCTTCATAAAATGTGCTGGGGAGGAATCCATCCTTCTCGATGCTGTGGAATAATTTCTGCAGGATAGGCACCACGTCTTCCTTGTAGGTGTGGTAAAATTTGGGTGTGAAACCATCTGGTCCAGGACTTTTCTTTTTTGGAATGTTTTTTATTGCTGTTTCAATTTCAGTCCTTGATATTGGTCTGTTCAGGAATTCTATTTCTTCCTGGTTGAGCCTAGGGAGGCTATGTGTTTCTTAAAATTTGTCCATTTCCTCCACATTTTCCAGTTTGTGTGCATAAAGGTTTTTGTAATATTCATAAATTATATCTTGGATCGCCATGGCATCAGTTGTAACCTCTCCTTTTTTGTTCCTGAGGGAGCATATCAGAGATTTTTCTTTTCTGTTTTTCATTAGTTTAGCCAAAGATGTGTCAATTTTGTTTATTTTTTCAAAGAACCAACTTTTTGTTTTATTAATCTTCCGTATAGTTTCCCTGTTGTCAATTTCGTTTAGTTCTGATTTGATCTTATTAATTTCCCTTCTTCTGCTGGGTTTGGGGTTGCTGTGTTCTTCTTTTTCCAGTTCTTTGAGTCGATTCATTAGGTTGTCTATTTGTGATCTTTTTGACTTTTGGATATAGGCATTTATGGAAATAAACTTTCCTCTCAGGACTGCTTTGGCTGTGTCCCACAGATTTTGATAACTTGTGTCACCTTTGTCATTTAGTTCAAAGAATCTTTTGATTTCCATCTTTACTTCCTCGTTTATGAAGGAATCGTTCGGCGGAAAGTTGTTTAATTTCCATGACTTTGTGTAGAGATGAGAGTTTCTGTTGGGGTTGATTTCTGTTTTTATTCCACTGTGATCTGAGAAGATGCATGGTATGATTTCTGTTTTTTTAAATTTTTTGAGACATGCTTTGTGTCCTGGAATATGGTCAATCTCAGAGACTATGTCCCATGAGCTGATGAGAAGAACGTGTATTCAGTGTTTTTTGGGTAGAATGTCCTGTAAATGTCAGTCAAGCCCATTCGTTCTAGAGTTCTGTTTAAGTCCGTTATTTCTGTGTTAATTTTCTATTTGGAGGATCTGTGCTGTGCTGTCAGTGGGGTGTTGAAGTCTCCGACTATTATGGTGTTGCTGTCTATCAATTTTTTTAGATCAAGTAGAGTTTGCTTTATGAATCCGGGTGCACCTAAGTTGGGTGCATACGTATTTAGAATTGTTATGTCTTCTTGTTGAACTGTACCCTTCACCATTATATAGTGACCCCCTTTTTCTTTCATTACTTTTGTTGATTTAAAAACCAAGTTATCTGAGATCAAAACTGCCACACCAGCCTTCTTTTGGCTTCCATTTGTTTGAAATATTGATTTCCACCCCTTTACCTTGAGTCTAAATGCATCCTTGCAGGTTAGATGTGTTTCCTGGAGACAGCAGATGCTTGGCATTTTTTTTTTTTTTTTATCCATTCGGCCAGCCTATGTCTCTTGAGAGGGGAGTTCAAACCATTCACATTTATTGAGAGAACCAATAAGTGGGGGGAATTACTGTTCATTCTGTTGGGTTGCATTTTGTTGCTTTGTTTTCTCTCTTGAGCCATTGTGGAATCTAGCCTTTGATCTTTAATTTTTGAGTGGTTTCACATTCGAGAGTGTTTATTGTGCTTATCCTTGTGTAATTCTGTTTTGAGTACTTCTTGGAGAGCTGGTCTTGTCTTGGTGAATTCCCTCAGTCTTTGCTTATCTGAGAATGTCTTTATTTCTCCTTCATGTATTAAACTTAGTTTAGCAGGGTACAAGATTCTAGGCTGGGCATTATTCTGTTTCAGAAGAGTGAATATGGGGCCCCAGTCTCTTCTTGCTTGTAGGGTTTCAGTTGAGAAATCTGGAGTTATTCTGATGGGCTTTCCTTTGTATGTTACTTGTTTCTTTTGCCTTACAGCTCGTAGAAGGGCCTCTTTAGTGGATATTTTGGTCAATCTGATGACTGCATGACATGGTGTCGTCCTATTTGCATTGAATCTCCCTGGGGTCCGTTGAGCTTCTTGTACCTGTATATCTAGATTTTTAGCAAGTCCTGGAAAATTCTCCTCTATTAATTCTTCAGATAGCTTATCCAGCCCTTGAGTGTTTTCTTCTTCACCTTCCGGAACCCCTATCACCCTCAGGTTCGGTTTTTTCACATAATCCCACATTTCTTGTAGGCTTATTTCTTTTCTCTTAATTTTCTGCTCGATCTCTGTGACTGACTTATTTAATTGGAAGGAGTTGTCTTCAATCTCTGAGATTCTTTCTTCTGTTTGATCTGTCCTGTTCTTGAGGCTTTCCACGGTGTTTTGTAGTTCCCTGAATAAGTCCTTCATTTCCAGGAGATCGGTTTTATTTTTCTTTAATATTTCAATTTTGTTACTGAATTTTTCTTCCAAGTCCTGGATTTTTGTTGTGGTTTCTTTGTGTTGGTTTTCTATTTTTTTCCTGCATATCATTCAGTTTTTTTACATTTACAATCCATGTTTGAAATTCTTCTTCTGTCATTTTAGTGTTCTGAGTTTGGTTAACATCTGTTGCTGGGGAGCTGTTGTTCCTCTTTGGGGGTGTGCTTTCCGTTCGAGTCTTCATACTTCCAGAGCTCTTTCGCTGGTTCCTTCCCATCTGGATCAGTTGTTCCTTCTTGCGTTTAGGTTTTCGTTTGGATAATGACATGCCCTGTTTAGTCTCTGAGCCAGTAGGTGGTGTTTGTGGGTGAGATTCGACCACACCCTTTATGATGAATCAGTAGATGTAGTAAAAGCATGTGCAGGATGACCTCCTTGTTAGTAGGTGGCACTTTCAGGGAGGAGTGTGCTGTTTTTGGGTCCTGTAGCTAGCTCTTGTTCCTCCAGAGAGGCCCTCTTGTGCCTCGGGTGATGGGTGGGGCCCTGGGACTTCCAGGTGTGTCCTTGTTCTCCACCTCAGTGGGGGCAGGACCGGGAGTGAGTCTGGGTGGGGCTGGGTTGGGTAAGCCTGTCCTCAGGCTCCACAACTGCTGTTAGCCGGGGTCAAAGGTCTGCTCTTTGTTTCTGTGCAAAGCTGCCGGGAGGGGCTGAAATGGCTTGACTCAGCTGAAGGTTTGGGCTTGGGGGGTGGAGCTGTCTGAGACCCACACTCTGGAGCAGGTCTCGCTCCCCTCCACCCTCCCCCTCTCCGTGGCCTCTCCCAGGCCTCTGCCAGCAAGCAGGACCTCAGGCCGATGGATCTCCCCTGGCTGTGACGTGGGCCGGGAGGTTCCCTACCCAGGATTGCAGTCTGAGCTAGGTGCACAGCCCTCTTTTGGGAGGAGGGCTGCTGCTCAGGCATGCTGATCTGCCCCTGAAGGCACACACTCCTCAATAGGCTCTTTCACAGATCTCTCCTCCGTGCCCCAGGGCAGTGCGATTGTGACCTGGATGTACGGGGTCTGTTCTGCAGGCCTGTCCCCTGGGCCCTGGAGATCAATCCCTGACCCTGCCAGGGGGAGGGGTGCTGGTCTTAAATCACCTACAGGGTGCCCAAGCTGGATCAATTTCACTCCACCTCGGGATTTTCCCCACTCTCCTGGAGTTCCCAGGCAAGCAGCACCTGGGAGGGCTGGCAGGTAGGGAGCTCGCAGTCTGAGTACCCCTCAGTCTGCTGTATGGCCCCAAAAGGAAAGGTCCCATTCCTTGGAGATGCCTCTGTGTGATGGCTAAATTGTCTCTCTGGGTGCCCACGGGTAGGGAGGGGGAAGGAGAGAATGGAGCAATATGGCGTCTGCCCATAGGCGCAGGTCTGCGCGCAGGGAGGTGCCCCAAGGGAGCTGGGAGCCCAGCACCGTGTCCACAAGAGGCCACTGCCCACTGGCGGCAACCGTCTCTGGGCTGGTGTTGGCAAGTCTCTCCAGCCGCTCAGGAGCCCACCAGCAGTCCGAGATGCAAGGGAGGGGAAAGTTAACCGCTCCACCTACCTTTGTCGCTGGTCTCCAAGCCTCTTGGGGGCCTTTCTCCTTCCAGTTCTCCTCGGCAATGTCTTCCATGGAGTCTCTTATAGTTTTAGGCACCCTTCCTTCCAACCCTCATCCGATCTATGTTTGTCTGCTAGTTTATTTTTTTTTTCACTTTCTTCTAAAATCTGTCTTTTTTGCAGAGACGTTCTGACTGGCGGCTTTTCTCATCTGCCATCTTGGCTCCTCCCCCTGTGTGCAGTATTTCTTCATAGTTGGGTGCAATTTTCTGTTTCAGCTGTTGAATGTTTGTCTTAGAGGAGAAATTGCACATAAGCAAATGTGAAATTCACATTGTGCCCAAATTGGTCCCTAATATATTAATCACGTAGGAATAAATTTGCATTCAAAACAATCATTATAGTAGAATGACTGTAACTTTAGACTTAACAAAAGTTTCACAAATAGTACACAAAGTTTTAATATACCCTTTCCCAGTGTTCCTAAATATTCACATACTACATGATCATAGCACGTTGATCGAAACCAGGAAATTAACGTTGATGCTTTACTATTAACTAACCTTAGCTCTGATTCAGATTTTGTCATTTGTTTCATTATTACTCTTTTTCTGTTCCAAACCCCAACTCAGGATCCCATATTTTGTTTTTCATTTTATTGTCATATTTCTCTAGTCTTTTCCAATCTGGGACAGTTTCTTATCCTTTGTCTTTCATGACCTTGGCACTTTAAAAAATACTGGCTGGTTATTTTTGGAGTTATCACCCCAGTTTGGATTTGTCTCATGTTTCTTTGTGGTTAGATTGAGATTATGCATTTTTGACAAGAAAACCACAAAAGTGATTTTGTATTCTTCTCAGTTCATTGTGTAATTGAAGTTGATATGTAAGACATTAATTCTTAAGATGTGCTAGTATTTCTAAGTTTTAGTTGTATAATAAAATTTGCTGTTTACAGTTTACAGCCATTTTTAGTGTGAGGCTTAATGTCTTTCATTTTTACCATTTCTTTTACATTTTTTCTTATGGTTAAGCCATGTGGAAAAGAATTATAGTATTATAGGTATGTTCTTGTGTTCTTTGATTATTTTTCTTTCTGAAACTTAGTATATTTTTATCTCTTAATTATTCCTATCCATTTGAGAGGGTATAATACTTTTGTAACAGTAGAGTTTATCTATATCATCCTTCTGAAGTCCTTTTACATAATTGCTATATTATTTTGTTTCAGTTTCAATAGTAATGGGAATTCCCACAGTGAAGAGAGAAGTTAAATCATACCTCATAGAAACTCTTCATTCCCTTATTGATAATTTGTATCCTGAAGAGAAGATGGACTGTGTTATAGTAGTCTTCATAGGAGAGGTAATTATTTAATTGTTACGTTTTTACTGTGTATAATCTGTAAGAGTTGAAACCGTAATTGAATATGCTTTTATAAGCATTTTTTAAAAATATGATGAGTAAAGGTTATGTAATATATTCCATCTGATACTTTAATGAAAGTCTAACTTGTTATGTTTGCCTTCATTTCTCTCCTGCTGTTACAAACCAGGAATAGTAATCTTTGTTGTCAATAGGATAATATTATCCACACAGATCTTTAGGAATGTGTCCCCATTTCTAGCTCTAATACCTAAATTTGGAGATTTGCACTGATGTTCTTTGGGAGTCCTGAAACCTAAAAAAGGTTTAGCCTCAGCTGGGGTTTTGTCATCTCTTTATTCTCTCCTCCCCTCCTCTGTACCCTCAAGAAGTCATGTGAATGAGAAATATTATATTTCTTGTATTTTAGTCTCCTCAAAAGATCTAGGGAAAGAATAAATCTTGAGCAAGTTTTTCTTAAATCATGAGGAATAAGATCACTAGAGTCAATGTTTCCTTAATTACCATGTGGAATTTCAGATTGGGAAAGGATCTAGGACACACTCTAGTTCTGGCCCACTGATTCCCCACTTGGTAAGATGAGTTCCCCACCTCCTTTTAAATGAAAGTGGTCCTAATTATTTCCTAAACAGAAAAGTAAACACATGCATACTGTTCAAAACAAATTACATAAATGTATAATGAAGAATTACCTGTTATTCTTCCATGCAGATATAATTATTAATATTTCAAAATATAGCTTATTTTGAATATAGCTCATTTTTCCTATGACTTGTATACTTATATATATGAATGAGATAATTTTATACGTATTTTAATATGGACATTTTTCTATGCTAAAAAGAAAACATTTTTTATGGCTACAAAATACGGTTTTCACATAATTTAATTTCTGATTGATAGACATTTAGGCTGTTTGAGTTTTTGCTGTTATTAGCAATAGAATATATCTTTTGAAAACATTTTCAAATAAAATTTTTATAAAGACATGAATTATCTCTGGTTCATATGAATTATCTCTGGTTCACCTCTTATAGGAGAGCGCTTTTGTAAATGAATTGTTGTGTACTTGTGTAGTTACTGACTTGGTATTAATTCTTAACTGTGGAATTGCTGGTTCAGAGTCCATATATTAATACATTAAAATATTTGTACATGGCCCAAATGCCCTGCATAAGTTTAATCAGTTTATTGCCCTTCCAACAGTCCGTGCGACAGAGCTTGTTTTTCTGTTCCCATAGGTACTATTAATCTTTGAATTTTTTTTTTTTTGCCAATTTCATGGTTACAAAACAATACCTTGTTTTTGTTTAATTTGTATTCATTTACTGAGTGGGATTAAATGTTGATTTATGTGTTTTTTGACCATTTCTATTTATAATTGTTATAACTTTTGCTCATTTTTTAGTTGCGATTTTTGTTTAGTAAGATTTTCATGTGAGGGGAATTAACTCTTTGAAATATTTTATCCAGTTTATTTGTATTAACTTGTTTATGATGTTTTTTGTCTTTTATAGAAGTTTTTACATTTTAAGTAATATTTGTTAATCACACAGTATATACCAGTAGGAATGGTTGTAACATCTTTGGAAAGCAACTTGGTAATAGCTATTAAAATTTAAAGTATATGCTGTGACCCAGCATTCTGCTTCTGAAAACTGATCCAGTAGAAACATTTGCAAGTACAGAAATATATTCAAGCACATAAACACATTTACGTAGCTCTCACTTGTGCATTAATAAAATATATAAGGAAAATTATCTTGTGGAATTTACTCTAAACTGTAAGTAGCAGATATCTTGAGAGTTGGGATTATGACGATGTTATTTTCTGTTGCATACAGTTTCATAAAATTAGAATTTATTTACAGTGAGCATATATTGATTTCTAATCAGAAAAAAGCCTTAAAACTATAAAAGAAAAAACTATCCTTATAAAAATAGTATTCAGTCTATAGACAGAGATTAGTATACATACGGATTCAAGACCCTCTTGCTATAGCCATTCACGTAGTCACTAAGATGCAGCAACACTGGGTTTGGAACAGAGGACCTGTGTTCAGGGCTGGATTCTGCCACTTACTGCCACTTGAGCAGGTTCTTTGTCTCTTTCTCTCTCTCTTTTTTTTTTTTTCTTTTTCTTTTTTTTTTTTGAGACAAGGTCTCACTCTGTTGCCAACACTGGAGTACAGTGGTGTGATCATAGCTCACTGCAGCCTTGAACTTCTGGGCTCAATCAATCGATCCTCCTGCCTCAGCCACTTGAGTAGCTGGGACTACAGACATGCTCCACTACACCTGGCTAATTTTGTTTTTTTCTCCTAAAGACATGGTCTTGCTACGTTGCCCAGGCTGGTCTCTAACTCCTAGCCGCAAGCATTCTTCCCTGCTCCACCTTTTAAAGTGCTGGGAGTACAGGCATGTACCACCATGCCTGGCCACTCTCTTGAGCCTCAGTTTCTTCATCTCCACAATGAGAATAGTGCTGTTGACCCTTTTGAGCTCAGCGTTGTTGCACAGTGTGGGGCACAGATCGCACGCGGAGAGGTGTTGTAAATGGAAAATGTGGGGCAAGTGTCAGCAGTATTCCGATTTATGAAGAATCCTTTCTTGGATTGTGGTATTTATATATGTATCTACATAGAACCTTGATCAAGAAAGTCTATTTTGAATGGAAAAATTAAAGAGTTCATTAAATTGCCTTTAGGCAATTTAAAATTATTAATCATGATACTTGATTCTGCCTTGACTAGTAGTTTTTTACCTAAGTGTTCTGGTAGGCTGGGGCCCATTTAACACTAGTAACGAGTGCATATTCTGTGGCTTTGACTGTGATCTACATCGTAGGTAGTTCTAGACCTGTCTCTTCACGAGCCCATATTGCCCTCTGCCTACTTGATAACATTATTTGACTGTTTTATGGGAAACTCTTAATGTGTCCATAACTAAATTAATCTGGCTTTCCCAAAGTGCTTCTCTTCCAGGTCTCTCTATTGAAGGCTCTTTACAATATAGTATTAATAGGTCCGTGCCGCAGTCCTTCTATCCCAGTTCATTGTATGGGCCTTGCGTGTTCTCAGATGCATTTATGCCGTGCCCTCGTCTGAAATGTTGCCTCTCCCTTTGCCTTTCCTTTGCATCCTTCGAGTCTCGGTTTACCCTTTTTTTTTTTTTTTTTTTTTCCTGAGACAGAGTCTCGCTCCGTTGCCCTGGCTAGAGTGAGTGCCGTGGCATCAGCCTAGCTCACAGCAACCTCAAACTCCTGGGCTCAAGCAATCCTACTGCCTCAGCCTCCTGAGTAGCCGGGACTACAGGCATGTGCCACCATGCCCGGCTAATTTTTTCTATATATGTATTTTTTTTAGTTGTCCGATTAATTTCTTTGTATTTTCAGTAGAGACGGGGTCTCGCTCTTGCTCAGGCTGATCTCGAACTCCTGAGCTCAAACAATCCACCCGCCTCAGCCTCCCAGAGTGCTAGGATTACAGGCGTGAGCCACCGCGCCCGGCTCAGTTTATCCTTTTTATGAAGCCATCTCCTTTCCCATTTGAAATTAGTCTAGAGTAAATAGACAAAAATAAATATGCCCTTTGTAAATATTTTCAAATAAATCAGGAATTTATATAAAGGCATGAATTATCTCTGGTTCATTTTAACATACGAGGAGAAAATTAAGAATGAAAAAGAACTGGAGAAGGATACACATAGGCAATCAAGGCTTACAATTTTTTTTTTTTCCTGTTTGACTTTCTGTTCTTTGTATTCTTTTTTTTTTTTTTTTTTTGAAAGGTAAGAACCATAAGATACCCCTCTGGAGGGAAAAGAGAGACAGAAAACTAATAATTAGCTATGTTTTTGTTCTTTGTTGCTCTCTGGCCATTTCATCTGTAATGGTCCGTTGGGCATATTTGATGAGACATTCATAAAACATGCAAAATTTTCAACAGTTGACTGTTGATGCATTATCTGAAAATTCACTGACTCTACTCTGGAATTTCAGAAGAGGTTGAGAGGAATGAATTCTAGCTGTCCTGAAGTATCCATGGTAGGATACAAGTGTGGTATTCAGATTTTAAGATTGTATCATTCCTGTGTTTATTTGAACTTAAAGTTTAATTATATTTTTTGTATTCTAATGATCTTTTGTTGTCTGTATGCCTCATATTATTTTTATGATCTTATGTGTAATATTATATATTATATTATTTCTATTACTCATGATCATTTCTGGCAAAATATTTCTCTAGAATGTACTCTGGATTCTGGCAAAAAAAAAAAATGCTTTTTCTGCTTCATGTTTATATTGGGGAATTCCCCATCTTACAAATCTTGGTGAGAAGAAGTGCCTCCCTCCCACTATGGAAACTAAAAAGGCAGATATTTGCTCTGCCTGTTCAGGCCTGTGACCTGGGCTCAGCCACTGGGATGTTCTCATACTGAACTTTGAGTAGTGCGTCATTGTCAGATGACACAAAATCCAAAAGAATGAACAGACAGGATTATTTGAAATAACGGGAATTTAGCAAGGTGGTTGGCTATAGGCTCAACTTATATTTCTGTATGCCAATAATAAAAAATAAGACAATATAAGGGAGCGGGGACTGTGGACAGTCATTGTGATGATAGAGGGTGGTGGCGGTGGCAGTGTCTTTCCAGGGGCCGCAGGGGCAGGCAGGGTGAGGCTGTGGCATTTGGAAGCACTCTGATTTTTAGCTGTGGTCCAGCCTTCTTGCTGCACCTTCCTAGCCTCGTTTCTTAGCCTAACCGGGGGATCTGTAAGTTTTACCTAGTTGTGTTTCAGTAAGTCATTTTTAAACTATTTTGTCAGAGTCAGTTTTTGTTGGCTGTAACTAAGATCCTGACTGACACAGGTTGTATATTGTTAAAGAATACCTGAATTTTATATAATTGTCTCCAAACATAACAGGTGTTCAATATGTATGGGGGTAAATGGCTAAATGCTATTCCAAGAGGCTTGGACAAGACGAGATGAGTTTTTTAGGTGGGTTTCATGCAGAATATTGCCTGAACTGTAATAATCGGATGATGTTGGTGATAACCATTAAGATTGCCGAGTATTGGAAAGAGAACTTTAGATAGGATATCTTTTATACCATCCTATGTATTCACATCATTTCTGCAGTTTGCCTAGAAGCATTCCAAAGGCCTATTTAATTTTTAAGTTCCTAAACTGTAGGATTTGAGTTAAGATTTTATAATGAAATAACAAATTCATCATGTTCGAATAGCACCTACAGTTAGTCTCTGAAAAACTGAGTTTAGAGAATTTCCTAAATGGAGTGTTTAGTACATGGTATGAAAAGTTTTGCTTTTTTTTTTTTTTTTCCAGTTTTCTGAGTTTACTGTTGTGCCCATTCTAGTTTGTGTTTTACAGTAAGAGTGCTTGAAGCCTTTACTATGCCTTCTTTAAATTCGTTGATTTAAGTTGGTTGAACAGGGCTAGTTAGCTGGCCTCTGATCAGAAATTTGCAAAGCAGATAAACTTATAAATGAATACAGAAACTGCACAACCAGACAGAATTGATCAAATTGCTGTGGCATTCTTAGTTTTTATTTTTATTTTCTGTTGTGTATTTTCTTTATATTACGAAACATTTCTTATTTATTTAAATTAATTTTTTGGATGGATAATATGATCACATGGTTTTAAAATTCTGTATGGTGTGTTGTATGCATTGAAGAGCCTTCCTTCCAGTGCTGTGTGGTAGCCATCCAGTTCACCTCTGCACAGGTGATGACTGTTGTTAGTTGTACCCATTTAGAGATATTTAACAGCCCTGTTTCTGTACAGGTGGGATAATGTTAACATTTCATATTAGAATATAAAGAGGCATTTGTACTTCCTTCCAATTTTAATAAAATGTTTTCCTAGAAAATCATCCATATCATCTAAGTTTTAGAATTTTCTTTGTACAGAGTCAAGCCAAGTAGACTCTTGTTCTTTTTGTGGTTGTTTCCCCTGATTTCTTTGTGCTTGTGTTTGTATTTATGCCCCCTTCACTGTTTTTGATTGGTCGGTTAGTGGATCTGCTTTTATTTGTTAGTCCCAAAACCATCTTTGGAATTATTTATTATTTCCTTTGTTTTTTGTTTTCTAATTCATTAATGTCTGCTTTTAACATTATTATTAATTTTTTCTTCTTTTTTGGTTTCATTTTTTACTTTTCAAACATCTTGACCCACATGGTAAATCGATTTATTTTCATTGTTTATTTTTTTAATTTACGAAGTAATATGAATTTTGCTTCCCAGTGGCAACTGCTTCAATTATGGGTTTGTTTTTTTCCTTTAAAATTAACAGGGAAATGTTTGGTCACTAGTTTTCAATTGATTGGTGTGTGTGTGTTTGTAGTTCTTGTTTGTAGGTTTTGCTGACTTTCCCCCTTTTTCGTATTTTGTGTAGTTGCTACGCTGGTCCCTTTTTTATGAACTGTCATTGAAGCAGATGAGTTTTTTCTCTGGGCTACTGGTTTACAGGAGGATGAGGGAACAGAGTAGTATTCCAGACTAATTGGGTTTTTGTGAATAATGATTTTATCAGGCTGCTTCCTGCAAGTACAGTTAATCTGTGCAGTTCTTCATGTTACCTCTGGTTATTGGAACCAAACTGGATCCCTTTTGAGCTTGAGAATTTTGGCTATTAATATTTTAAAATAAAGTTTGCAGTTTTTGTATCTGGTTGTCATTGACAATTACGTATGATTTCCAGGAAGGAAAGTGGGAAATGCTGGCAATGCCGTGTTCCTCCCTGAACTCTATGTAGGCGGGTTAGTCTTTCCCAGTGTGCTGTTAGCTAGGGTTTAGTTACCCGAATGTTTTTGAACATTTTTCTACCCCACAGCACCTAAGGAGTACAACAGCCTTAGAAACAGTGCAAGCTGTCATAGTTACCTGTTAGTCATATTTTTTCATAAAGGCAGAAGTGCAGACTTCATTCTAAGTATTCCTTTACTCAGTGAACAAGTATTCAATTGAGTGCTAAAATGAGGGACGTATTGGAGATTAAAAAATCTTTAAAAATCCATTAGATAATAGATGATGTCCCTAAACTGAAGTCTAGCAATACACAGGATATTGTTTTTTTCTATACCATTAGCTGTATTTTTCTTTTCTTTTTTTTTTTTCTTTTTGAAAAAAATTATGTACATGGCTAAAGAGTCCAGTAGTTCTACAAAGTTTGTTACACTCAATAGTCTCCTGTCTTCATTCTCTGCTCCCTCCACCCAGCCCCTGGTTCTTGTTTCCTTTGCTTTTCTCTCCCAGTTTCCTCCTGGTCTGAGAACTTCTGGGTTTTTTAGTGCCGCTGGCAAGGAAGGTAGAAGAACTCCCTGTGACTTCATCATTGCTTTCTATTTTATTAAATTTTCTCTCTAATCTTAATTATTCCCTTCTTTCTGCTTGCTTTTAGTTTGGTTTACTCTTCTTTGTCTAAATTTTTTAAGGCGAATATGTAGATTATCGGTCGGTGATCTTTCCTGTTTTCTAATGTAGGCAATTTAAAGCTATAAATGTCTAAATACCACTTCAGCTGCCTCCCGTAAATTTTGATATCTGATGTTTCTATTTTCATTCAGATCAAAATACTTCACAAATCCCCTTGTAATTTCTTCTTTGACCCATGGATTATTTAGAAAAGTATTTTTAAAATTTATGTCTATTTGAGGATTTTCCCAAATTTCCTTGTGTTGTTATTTTCTAATTTAACTTCATTGTGTACAGAGACTATACTTTGTATGACTTCAGTCCTTTAAAATTTATCAGTACTTGTTTATGGCCTAGTGTGTGGTCTATGCTGGACAGTGTTCCATGTGTGCTTAAAAAGAACGGATTGTGTTGTTATCGAGTGGAATGTTCTTTCTACAGATGTCTATTAGGTCCAGTTGGTTGCTAGTTTTGTTCAAGTCTTCTACATACTTGCTGATTATCTGGCTAATTGTTAGGTGTCTTTATTCTCTT
This sequence comes from Indri indri, assembly GCA_004363605.1. Classification (NCBI taxonomy): domain Eukaryota; kingdom Metazoa; phylum Chordata; class Mammalia; order Primates; family Indriidae; genus Indri; species Indri indri. Next base: position 15,456 of record RJWJ010019247.1, on the reverse strand, counting down.
TTTTTTTTGAGACAGAGTCTCTGTTGCCCTGGCTAGAGTGAGTGCCGTGGCATTAGCCTAGCTCACAGCAACCTCAAATTCCTGGGCTCAAGCAATCCTCCTGCCTCAGCCTCCCGAGTAGTTAGGACCACAGGCATGCACCACCATGCCCGGCTAATTTTTCTATATATTTTTAGTTGTCCAGATAATTTCTTTCTATTTTTTTTTAGTAGAGACGGGGTCTCGCTCTTTCTCACGCTGGTCTCGAACTCCTGAGCTCAAACAATCCACCCGCCTCGGCCTCCCAGAGTGCTAGGATTACAGGCGTGAGCCACCACGCCCGGCCAGGTGTCTCTATTCTTGATTTTAAATTAAAGATTACTATATTGATGAATCAGTAGTATTTTGGGCTGTAATTTTTCAGCAGCTAGATTTTAAGATGTTTGTGTATTGGTTATAAATCATACACACTACTATAGGGAAGATAGTACTTGAGGAAAAACAAACAAGGTATAGTTTAACCCTGGAAATTATAAAATTATAGGATTAAGTGTTTTGGCAGTCTTTATAACATAGATCATATGTTATATATCACTGTGTCTTTTAACAGCCGAGCATTTTTAATATAAGTTGTCACTGTGTGTAACGTTAATAGGGAGGGCTCAGGCTGGCTTGGAAATGTGGCTGCAGCCCTGCAACCCATGCCGCTGGCCCAGCATGTCCTGGGCATGGTTGCCCCTTCAGCTTCCCAGGGTCCTTGAGAGGGCAAAGATCTGAGGGTCCTGACTTGGTGTGGGGTCAGGAGGAGGCTGGTGTCTGGACCCATGTCCTGGGGAAGTAATATTTATAATTATTTGCATTTGTCCACTATCTGTGCCCCACTTTCTTAATCCCTGCAGCAATCCTAGAAGGCAGTTTCTCCTATCATCTCCATTTTACCAAGGAACTGAGAGGGCCAGAGAGGTTTAGCAGCTTCCCCTAGGTTATTCAGCTAGTAAGAGGCAAAGTTGGAATTCTCACTTTGGTCCAATTCCATGGTCTTTGCCATAGCACCAGGGACAGACTCAGTTCACCCCTTAGAAGCGGGGAGCTAAAGGTGTTCATCTCTGTTGGACGCCTGAGAACTGGAGCCTTGGAACAAGCCAGTTACTACTGTTAAGTGTCACCTCCTACAGGCAGCCTCCTCTGATGCCCCTATACTCCAGGCTGGGTTAGGTCTGAACTCAGTTGAAAATGTCTGTTTAAACATATTTCTGCCATACTTAGACTTACCTTGTTCACTGCAGTGGTTCCAGCCTGGCCTAGTGGGGTTACTCAATAAATATTTGTGAAATGTGACTATATTTTTCATTAAATGAATAAGGAAAAAAAGTAAAATTGAGAATATTGTGTTTTCACTTGTTCATAATTTAAAAGTACATAGGTCTGATAAACGTTTATTTCTAACATGTAACTTTCTTACATTAAAGTTCTTGACAATTTAAGAGATTTGCATTTCTGTGTTCTATTATATTGCACTACTAACTATCATTAAGTACTTACCAGTACAGTAGGCAGATTTTTCAGTTTTTATTATTTTTACTTGTCTATGTTCAATTCACTAGAAAAACTGAGCACAGAAACTATTCATACTTCTTTGGAAACATCCAAACTATAAATAATGAATAAAGTGTTCTTGATTCAAGTTCTCAGTATCAGTATTTAATAATAATAATATGGTATAACAACACAGCTTTTTCTTACATAGCTTTATCATTTAATGTCATAATCTCTAAGGTATTTCCTCCCACCTTGTTTTTCTTTTTTTAGTAGAATAGAAAACTGAAACTCAGAGAAGTGACTTACTTTCAGTCTGGTAGCAAAGAGGCAAATTTTGACCTAGGTTTTGTGATTTGAGGTGGAAAAATCTTTCTTGACAGCACCCTGTAAGAACAATTAGTACTACAATTCATTATTTATAGTTTGGATGTTTCCAAGGAAGGTATAGTGTCTGTGCTCAGTTTTTCTAGTGAATTGAACATAGACAAGTAAAAATAAAAACTTAAACATCTGCCTACTGTACTGGTAAGTACTCAATGATAGTAGTGCAATATAATAGAACACAGAAATGCAAATCTCTTAAATTGTCAAAAACTTTAATATTTTTTGTGAATGTTTTCATCATTTAAGTATGAATTTAATATTAAAAGTTAAATAAAAATATAAAAATATGAATGTAGGTACATTTTCTTTTCTTTCCCAGACAGATACTGATTACGTACATGGTGTTGTTGCCAACCTGGAGAAAGAGTAAGTCCTTCTTAATTATAAACATGAAAATATTTTAGTTACCATTATCTCTTGGCTTTTGCTAGAAGAAAATGCCTTTTTTATAGTTCATTTCTCTGTGAAGTTCACGTTAATCAGACACCTATCACTGGTGTTTTACATTGTCATAAAGTAGGTGCATCTATATCTAGTTATCTAATGATATTTCATTATGGAAAAGACCTGAATGTC
>RJWJ010019247.1:0-12878 GCA_004363605.1 Indri indri | reverse complement strand
AATTTCTTTCTATTTTTGGTAGAGACGGGGTCTCGCTCTTGCTCAGTCTGGTCTCGAACTCTTGAGCTCAGAACGATCCGCCTGCCTCGGCCTCCCAGAGTGCTAGGATTACAAGCGTGAGCCACCGCGCCCGGCCTTGCCTTAACAATTTTAATAGTGATATAAAAATTAGTATTGATAGAGGTTTCTTTCATTGAATTGTATCTGTTTTTGTCTCTAAAAGACATGCCTTCTACTTAAAATGGAGAAGCAACAATTATTTGCTAACTGTAGATTTAAAATAACATGGCTCTCCTTGTCTATCAAAATGTTAAAACTGGAGATTTAAAAAAATATGCATAGTTCAGGATTAAATTGTCATTTGTTAGATTTTCCTCAAGTGCCAAATTTCTTGGCAGTCTTTATAGAAGCACAATTTGGTATAGACTCTTACGTAAAGGAACAGCACGATAATCATTGTTAGTTCCCCCTTCCTGTACCTTCCCATAGACCACAGGGGCAGGGCTGTGGGGCTTGTGCGGTATAATAATTCTGTTGATTTACTTCTTCCTCACTGTGTAGAAAACCAAGGTCAGAAGAAAAGTTCAGTTAAGCACTAAGAGCATTTTGTGCAAAGGCAGGTAGTTGCACAAGAATTTGTGGAGGTTTTCAAAAATGAAACAAGGGAGAATGCAAATATGAAAGAAATTGCATTTGAGTCAGTACAGACTAATTTAAAAATCTTAGAAAAGGGTTTCTCAACCTCAGCACTACTGACATTTTGGGCCAGATAATTTTTTGTTGTAGGGGCTGTCCTGTGCATTACAGAATGTTTAGCAGGGTCCCTGGTGTCTACCCACTGGATGTCATTAGTACTGCCCACAGTGGTGACATTGCAACATCTCCAGATGTTGCCAAATGTCCTTGGGAGGGATAAAATCACCCCCGTTCCCCACCGAGAAACACTAGTTTAGAATGACAGGTAGTCTATAACCGACAACTAAAGCTTTCTGAAAATAGAGGAACTTTTAGGTTTGCATAAAAATATGTATTTATTTAGATATGCACATACATTTGTTTGTTTTTCTTCAGTTCCCTGTTTTCTGTAAGACCTTGATTTTTTTTCTTTAAATTCTGATGCATTTTAGGCATGTAATGCCTGCAGTTTGCCTAGGATTTCTATGCTACTATAAGGATAGTGCATTTTACAATGTTTTTAAAGCATTACTTAAAAAAAAAGGAACATCTGTATTTTCTGGTCAACAAAATCAATGATTAGCTGCTCCATTTAACATGCTGTGACCCCAGCATTATTCCCTGATACAAATGATTACTGATGTGTTTTATGTCAAAAACAGTGAATTAAGCATTAAGATAAATAAAATCTCACAGAACTTAAATAACTCAGCTAACCTTTCCTATGATAGATTTTCTAAAGAAATCAGTTCTGGCCTGGTGGAAGTAATATCACCCCCTGAAAGCTATTATCCTGACCTGACAAACTTGAAGGAGACATTCGGAGATTCTAAAGACAGAGTGAGGTGAGCCGCGTTATCATGCAGTGTCTCCCACCCATGTGAGTGTCATATCTAATAAATGCAGTTCTTATTGAAGCTTAACACATTTTAGGGCTGGCACTTAACAGTTTATATACAACACCAATATTGTATGATGGTACTTACTTCACAGCCTTCCCAATAGTGGACTTTTAAAAATCTTTGTCAATTATATAAATAAAGACTATCTTATTGTTTCTGCAAAAAAAATTTTTTTAGGTTTGAATTTGGGACAATATTCTGGGTAGTGTCATTAAGTTCAGGACAGCTTGTGACATATCTGGAGAAGTTTTCTTAATATGAATAAAAGCTTATTATGAGCTTTTATTTTATTGTGTTTTTCTTAAACTGGCTTTTAGAGCCACTTCTCTTATTCTGTGTTTGTCACTGTGCTTCTGTAGGCTGCCAGGAATTCACTGAAAAGACTTAATATTTTAAAGTTTAATATGGTGTTATTCTTAAAGCATTCGAGACACATTTATTAATTTGTATGCAAAGCACAGTCCTAGGCACCAGAGCAGGGATCCCTAAAGTAGCACTGTTGAAGTTCTGGGTTGATGAGACATTATGATGTTACTGAAAAAAGGGTCCCTGGTCAAGTAAGTTTGGAAAATACTGGATTGAGACAATTTTTTTTCAACAAGTGTCTTTACTGCTGGATGTTTTAGTGCCTCTAATGTGCTAGTATGTCTCTAGAAGGGGGAATATGTGTACAGTATTTCCCAAACTTACTTGACATTAGGCTCTTTTCCCTTAGGACATCTTTGGGATTAGTGTTCTTGGGAATACACTTTAATAAAAGCTTTGTTAGAGGAAAGTGAATCGTCTTTGAATCTCTTTCCTAAGCGTGTGTTTATATACATATGCGACATGTTGCATGGACACTTGAGACTCATGTTAATACATCTAATCTTATTTTACTAAATTTGAGTCTGATTCCCAACTTATTTTTTGAAAATGTCTGTTTCAGATGGAGAACAAAGCAAAACCTGGATTATTGTTTTCTAATGATGTATGCTCAAGAAAAGGGCACCTATTACATTCAGGTAAGTATGGTTTTTCCTTTAATGTTTTTCACACTTCTAAAGAAAAAGTATTATCAAGGGTATATTTTCATTAAAACAGGAAGTTTTGATAGCACAAGCCCTCTAAGATCTGAGATGATAACTGTATCTCAGAGAGCAGAGGGGTCTCCATGGTAACTGAGAATGTGGGCTCTGAGGTTTCTTCTCCAGTAAGCACAGACGCCAGCTTTCCACTTAACAGTGAACACGTGCAGCTCACTCATCTCCTTTTTCTCCCGTTCCTCCATCTTCTCTCTCCACCTCCCTCTCTCCACTGTTAAAAAGAACTAAGATTTAATTATTCAGCAAGTTTTAAAGAAGGATTTTCTTATCCTTTTTTTTTAGTGATCTTATGGTAAAATAATTTTTTTGTAGGCCGTAATACAGTTCTATTTATATTGAAGATAATAAAATTGAGTTTTAATTCTAACAGTCCAATTTCTAGTGGCATAGCCCTAACACTATACAAGTAGAATAATCCTATGATGATATGGGTTTTAAGTTAGTCAGGTAGGCAACGGCTTAAAGAATTCTAGGAAGCTCTTATTTCTTCCAAATCTCATTCTCCTTGATGACTTAAACTTAAATTCCACAATTGGAATTTCATTTCTCCAACCAAGGAGTGTCTTTGTTCCTTGTTCAAAATGCGAATACCCTTGAGAAGTATAGCATACTAAGCTTGTCAGTTATTAGTTTTCAATATAAAAAGTCTATTAGATCCTTTTCCTAAGAGGGCATTTTGATGCAGGTGGCAAGTGGAGGCTCTGGGTCCCTGAATCAGAAGAGAAATGGTTGGGCAGCCTCTGGGGGTGGGGAGGCCCAGGGAGGGGGGAAAGAAGGAAAGCATGGCCTCACATGGGAAGGCAGGTATACTGAGGACAGACTCTGTCTCCCTTGACATTTAACTAGAGCCAGCAATGTTCACATGTGTATTAACTCTTCCTTGGCTCACAGGGTAGGAAATGTAAATGAATATGGTCAGAACATAACATCGTATATAACAGCATATAAGAGATTTTGCGTGTAAAAACATGATATCCTAGATTTAGGCAGTACATTTCCTTAAACACTTTAGAGAAGTCTTATTTTTAATTTCAAACTAAAAAGGAAAGCATTTTGTTTGAACATAACCCAAATATTGTAGTTGAACCTTACTGTTTTGTTCTAGGGCCAATATATAAAATATGTATATTATAGTTAAGAACTTCATATAGAGAATTTTAAAGTGTAGTTGCATTTCTTTTAAAATTTGTTTTAAATTTCTCCCCAAGGGAGAATTAATGGAAATTTAAATGGTTTTTGTGGAGTATAGGAAGAGTAAATATTGAGGAAATCAAGGATATAAGGTGAGAATAAGAAAGAGGATGGTAAGGAAAACCGTAAGCAGGGTCAGTATATGAGATATTAAAACAGGAGCAGCAGCTATGAACTTGAATGCACTAAGTGCATTTTTACCACGCGCAGGCATTGTTCTTTACAATTTATGCTTTATGCTTATTAATTTGTTTAATACAGTCTTTTTATTGTAAAAACACATACCATTATATTTTCATCTTAAGTATTTCTTAAGTGTGCAGGTCAATAGCCTTAGGTAGATTTATGTTGTGCAATATCTCTAGAACATTTTCCTCTTGCAGAACTGAGACTGTGTGCCTACTGAACTCCAGTTCACCCTCCCTGCTCCACCCTGCCCTTGGTTACCAGTTTTCCGTTGTCTGTTTCTATGATTTTGACTATGTTAGATAAGAATCAAACAGTATTTGTCATTTTGTGAGCAGTTCGTTTTACTTCGCATAATGTACTCAAGGCTCATCCATGTTGTAGCATGTGACGGGTTTCCTTTCTTAAGGTTGTGTAGTATTCCATTGTATGTATATACCACATTTTCTTTATCCATTCATCTGTTGATAGACATTGGGGTTACTTCTAACTCTTCGCTATTGTGAATAATACTTCAATGCACATGCGTGTGCACATATCTCTTCAAGCTCCTGCTTTGAATTCTTTTGGATATGTACCTAGAAGTAGGGGTTGCTAGGTCATATGATAGTTCTATTTATAATTTTTGAGGAACTCTATACTATTGTCTATAGTGACTAAGCCATTTTACATTCCTTTCCACAGTAGATTACTTTGGGTAGTATGGACATTTTAATATTATTAAGTCTTCCATCCACATAATGGAAGACACACAGGAGCACAGGATATCTTTCCATATATTTGTATCATCTTTGATTTCTTTTAGTATTGTTTTATAGTTTTTATTATAAAAACCAAAACAAGGAGATACAAAAGTTTTTTGTAAGAGTTTTTTTACACCTCCTTGGTTTGGTTTATTCCTAAGTATTTTATCTTTTTTGATGCTAAGAAAATGGGATTGTTTTCTTAATTTCTTTTTTGGATTGGTCATTGTTAGTGTATAGAAATACATCTGATTTTTATGTGTTGATTTTGTATCCTGAAATTTTGCTGAAGTAGTTTATTAGTTGTAATAATTTTTTGTGGATTCTTTCTGTTTTTCTGCATATAAGATCATGTCATCTGTAAATAATGATAGTTCTACTTCTTCTTTTCCAGTTTGGATGATTTTATTTGTTTTTCTTGTTTAATTGCTCTAGCTAGAATTTCCAGTACTATGTTGACTAGTGGTTGTGAAAGTGGGCATCCTTCCCTTGTTCTGATCTTAGAGGGAAAGCTTTGAGTCATTTACTATTGAGTCTGATCTTAGCTGTGGGCTTTTCCTATATAACTTTTATTATGTTGAGGTAGTTTCCTTTTATTTCTAGTCTGTGGAGTGCTTTGTTTTTTTTTTATCATAAAACCATGTTGAATTTTATGTGCTTTTTCTCTATCAGTTGAGATGATCATGTGTTTTTTCCTCTGTTTTGTAATGTGTATTAGACTGATTTTCGTATATTGAACCACCCTTACATTGCAGGTATAAATCCCATTTGGTATTGTTTTAATCCTTTTAATGTGCAGTTTAATTCTTTTTGCTATTTAATAGTATTTTGTTGAGGATTTTTGCATCAATATTTATCAGGAATGTTGGTCTGTAGTTTTCTTGTGTCTTTGTCTGCCTTGGGTATCAAAGTAATACTGGCCTCATAGAATGTGTCTAAAAGTGTTCCTTCTCCTTCAGTTCTTTGGAACGAGGATTGGTGTTAATTCTTCAAATGTTCAGCAAAATTCTTCAGTGAAGTTCCCAGGTCTTGGGCTTTTCTTTGCTGGGAGGTTTTTGATTACTGCTTTAATGTCCTCACTTTTTATAAACGTGTTTCAAATTTTTTATTTCTCCATGATTCACTCTTGGCACATTATATGTTTTTAGGAATTTATCAATTTCTTCTAGGCTATCCACTTTTTTGGCAGATAATTATTTCTAGTAGTCTCTTAATTCTTTTATTTTGGTGACATCCGCTGTAATAGTCCCCCTTTCATTTCTAATTTTAGTTATTTAGCTAAGGCTAGCTAAAGTATTATCAGGTTTATTGTGTTTTTGTTTTCATTTATCTACAGATATTTTCTAAATTCCCTTGTGATTTCTTTACCAGTTGGTTTTTTAAAGGTGTGTTGTTTAATTTTTGTATATTTGAGTATTTTCCTGCTTTCCTTCTGCTATTGATTTCTAGTTTCATTCTGTTGTGGTCAGAGAAGATATGTCGTATGATTTTAGTCGTCTTAAATTTGTTAAGGCTTGTTTTGTGGCCTAATAGGTGGTCTGTTTTGGGGAGAATGTCCCATGTGCTCTTGAGAAAAATGTGTGTTCTGCTGTTGTTGTGTAGAGTGTTCTGTGTATATTTTTGAGGTCTCTTTGCTCTAAAGTGTTGAAGTCCTCTGTTTTCTTTTTGCTCTCATGTCTGGTGGTTCTATCCATAACTGAAAGTGGGGTATTGAAGTCTCCTTCTATAATTGTGCTGTTGCCCATTTCTCCTTTCAATTCTGTCAATGTTGGCTTCATATATTTGCTGCTTACGTAGGGTACATCTTTATAATTGTTACGTCTTCCTGGAGAATTGGCTTTTTTCTTTTTTTTTTTCTTCGTGCTCCTGCCTTGGTAATTTTGAAAGTCCTGTCTTTAAGTTCACTAATTTTTCTTCTGCTTGGTCAAGCCTGATATTTAGTCCCTCTAGTGAAATGTTTCATTCAGTTCAGGTTTTGTGTTCGTCAGTTCTAAAATTTATGTTTGGTTCTTTTTCATAGTTTCTAGCTCTTTTTTGATATTCTTATTTTGTTTTATGCATGATTTTCCTGATTTCATTTATTTGTCTATATGCACTTTCTTATTTCACTAAGCATCCTTATGATAGTTATTTTTAATTCTCTGGTAATTCATATGTCTTTGTTTCTTTGAGCTTGGTTTCTGGAGATTTAATTTGTTCCTTTGGATATGCCCAGTTTTTCTGTTTCTTTGTATGTCTTGTTTTTGTTGTGATTTTGACATTTGAAAAACGAACAATGTCTCCCAGTCTTTGCAGTCTGATTTTTTACTGGAATGACTTTCTCCAGTCAAACTATATGGAGATCCTGGAGCCCTTGGAACCTTTTCTGAGGCCTAGTCCTCTCTGGGTTTGTGGCTGTAATCTCCTAATTGAGTTTACTGGTTCTGCTTAACAGCTCATTCTGGTGTCTGCAATACTGTGGTCTCACCAATGTTGTAATAAGCTGCTGTATTGGAGCTCCACCTAGTGTCTGCTGTGGTACTGCAGCTTCTGCTGCCAGCTGATGGCCTTTGTTCTTAGCCCCCAGCCTGGCACCCTGTTTCTGCCACTGCTTGGATTTAGACAAGACAAGAAACCAGCCCCTCAGACTGCACCCCCAAAAGTCAAAAATACTGGGTCAAAAATACTACTCTCTTCTCTCCCCAGAGAAAAGTCGGGAGTTGGGTGTGGGGCTCTGGCTGTTTAATGCTCTGATTTTAAATCTGTGTCTCTGTGGGGGAAGAAGGGTCTGGAGTTTCCTATTCCACCATCTTGCTGATGTCACTCTGAAACAGTGCTCTTTTACAAGGACAGGATCGTACTGTACGTTCTGTCTGATAACCTGTTTTTCTGTCACTTAACATATTGTATAATAGATATACACCCTTAGATGCTGGTAAATTTGTATGTTTCTTAGTTGCTTCTTGAAGTATCATTGTTCAGATCTCATAATCACCTTATTATTGGTCATTTAAATTGTTACTAATTTTTCTCCGTTTCAAAGACAAATTCAATGAACATTCTTAACATTATCATATTTGCCCAAAAATTACACCTCAGGAAAAAGGGGGTTGCTTCATGTTGAAGTCTTTACACGATCTCATGTGGAATTCTCTCAATGAGTCCATTGCGATCTACAAATTATCAGTGGGAAAAATGTATTAGCCTCAAAAGTCCTCAGTTTAATGCTGGTTTTGAATGTTTATAAAGGATAAATTTTACCTGGGAAAATTTGGGGGAAAGGGTGAGGAGGAAGGGAGCAAGGGAATTTATCCTAGATGTCATAATTGTCCTCTAGTGACATGACTTCCTGGTTGCATGTGTTGGGGATGTATCATACCCAAGACTTTTAAAGAATGCTTTAAAAGTCTGGGGTTACTTTGTGGTCATCACATACACACACCTAAAGGGAAGGGAAGAATGCCGCCTGTCCTGGTGTTATGCCTGTGGCTTGGAATGAAGTTTCCAGTGATAGCATCATACACAGCTTCACAAAGTGCTTTATCACAAACAACTCAGAGTTGAAGACAGTGTCTTCTAGAAAACTGTTAGATGGTGTAGGTGCTTCACAGGTGGTACTGCGTAATCCTTACTATAGCACAGAATGAAGCCTGTTATGCAGGCGGCTGCCAGCAACTATGTTCAGAGTTGCTGGGATGATCAGTGGGTTCAGTGCGCCAGCTCATCTCTCCATCGTAAAGCTCCCCAGTGGCCATTCTGCTTACGGTCTTGGCATCCATGGATTATTTTTTCCTAACATCAATTATTTCATTAGAAGTTTCCAAGTGGTGATTTTCTAATTCTGTAATTTCTAATGCTCTTATGTGCTGAGTTCTTCTATAAGGAATTTTCCCTCCTGGAGGAAGGGATGGGTAAATTCACACCTAACAGATACAATGCACACTATCTGGGTGATGGACACACTTGTAACTTTGAATCAAACTGTACAAAAGTAATTCATGTAACCAAAACATTTGTACCCCTGAGATATTCTGAAATTTTAAAAAAAGAATTTTTCCTCCTTAACTGTAAGGTTTTCTCAAAAAATAGTTCATAAAACCTCTTATACTTTCCTGGATTAAACTTAAGCCCATTATCCAAAGTGAGGCACCACAAGATCGGAAGAATGGGCTCTACTTGTACTCGCCATCAAATTGGTACTAACTGATCAACACTGGGGTGCTCACTTGGCAGTAATACTCTCCAGGAATTAGGAGTATGGGGGGTAAACCCACAACAAAAAGACACGGGGAGCATCGAAGGGGGGAAGAGCATGCCTTTAACCCTCACTTGGGTGAGGCAAAGACATAAAGTGTAACCATAATGTTTGTACCCTCATAATACCCTGAAATTAAAAAAAATAAAATAAAATAAATAAATGGTTCATAAAGAAAAAGCAGAATAAATGCTTGAGTCTTTCTCTTTATTAATGTTTAAAGTTGATGCCCTAACAGTCTCCAGGGGTGGTCGTCTTAAAAGTATCACTATGAACTCACGGATTTTTAAAATATATTCGATTTGCCTCAATCCATTGCAATCATTATTCTTATTGATGCTCACATCGATACATCATAATCCCACAGGAACCTCTTCAAATTGGCTCTTGTATCCTTTCTACGTAAGTCCAGTCGTCTTTGATCACTTCTTTGCTTTCAGATCTTGCACGTTTCCTATCCCAGATCATTTCTCTAAGGAGCCCTGTTGCTCTCAGAGGCGATGGTACGTAGGAACAGTCTGCACACTTGAGATGCTCATTGCTATCGTATTGTCTTTGCTTCTAGGACTTTCAGCAAGGAAAATTGTATTTTATTTTTCAGAGGCAAAAAAATCACACATTTGTATTGATATTAATAATTCCAATTCATATTGGATTAAGATATAAAATGATAGGATTATAGTAAGATCGTAGGGTTTCTACTTAACTTTTTGAATTTATACATATATTTCCTTTCTGTTTTCTCTTAAACTGAAGGTCTTGGTTTTTAATGAGATTATCCTAATAGCATAATTCTTTTATTCGATAGTATACCTAAAATAGTTTTAAAATATCAATACCATTATCACTACTGCAACAACAAGAGAAGTTTAGACTTTTCTTTGTGCTTTTTTTCCCCCACAGAATGTACCCTGATAGGGATGTCTAGTCAATGTACTGTGTGTGGAAGTTACTTGAAGTAATTCTTTATCTTGTGTGGCCATGCCACTGACTTGATATGAAACTAGGTTCATTTGTTTTGGTTTGTATTCAGTTTTTAGGTTTTCTTTTTTCCTCTTCAGGTATATAAAGCATAACCTTCCAAATCAAAACTCATGTGAAACAAAATACATTCACAGAAGTCTCATTTTCATCCCACCCCTTCACCCTGTTTCCTCCCTCCCCCATCATTAATTTTTGGTATCTCCTTGTACTTTTAAAAAACTTAAATATATGTATGTGTGTAGTACTACACCTCTATCTGATACTACATTTACATATTGTAAAAACAATATTTTGCATCTTGCTTTTTAGCTTCCTTTTGTAAATTAGCAGTCACTAATGAGAGGTGTGTTAGAATTTTCAGAGTGTCTCTTGCTATGACAAAATACTGGTGTCAGAGTATTTATGTTCACTAAAAACCTGTACATGAATGTTCATAGCAGCTTTATTAGCCATGGCCCCAAACTGGAAACGATGCAGACGTCCTTCTGCAGGTGGCTGGTTAAACACGCTGCGGGACATTTATACCATGGCACACTAAACAATTGAAAGAAACAAACTGTGGATCCCCACAACAACTCGGATCTCAAGGGAATTATGCTGAGTTTAAAAAATGAATCTCAGAAGGTTACGTACTGGTAGGATTCCATTTCTATGGCATTCTTGAAATGACAAAACTGCAGAGACAGAGAGCAGGTTATTGGTCACCCAAGGTTAGGAAGGCGGGAAAGGCGGGGAGGTGGCTGTGGGCGTGAAAGGGCCGCTCCAGGGATCCTCGTGGGAGCTGTCGTATACGTTTCCTGCGTGGCGGTCGCCAAGGTACACATGTGATGAAATTGCATAGAAGTGAGTACACACAACTGAGTGCATGTGAAACTGGTGACATCTGAACAAGTTGGGTGAGTTGTGTCAAAGCCAACTTACGGTCGTGGTAGTGTACGTGGTTCTATTGGAGGATGCGATATTGGGGAAGACTGGGTGAAGGGTATTCACAATCTCACTGCATGTGAGTCTATATCTTAAAAAGGTTTTAAAATGAAATTATTTGGTGAGATATGAGAGTGGAACAAAACAATTTTTCTAATTTCATGTATCAAATGTGAATTTATATGTGGTAACCAAAATCAGTGCACTAAATTTTAAGTAGGCATTTAGAACTGCCTGATAGCAGGGATCATCTTTCATTTGCACATGTTCAGTGAATGTTTAGGTTTAGGCATAGGCATCCTTTCGTTCAGAAAGCAAGGGTAAATGACACCATAGCTCTGCGCATGGCCTGATTTTCCCTCTAGCCTCCCTTAAAGCTCTGAGGGCATGAAACACGTTTTTTTCTGTTTACTGATATATCCCCAGGGTTTAAGATAATGTCTGAAACGTGATAGAAGTGTGTCAGTCAGTAGTATAATAATACAGTTGGCAAGTCAGTCGATACCGTATCTTTCCAAATACTGCTACTGTTTCTTCACAGATAGGAAGAAGAAAGCCTACAGTACTTAAATGCATGAAAAATCAAATGCTAAAACAAATAAAAACTGCTTAGGTAATGAGAAATAATAAGATGAAACTAAGAAAAGGAGAAGTTTTTTTAGGATATTAAAATATTTTTGTGACTTTGAAGTTTGATGGGGAGATTGCATGGTGGCAGCTGTCGCGTGTGCCGGGATCGCTGATCTCTCAGCTGCCTGTAGCACTGGTGACATCTGCACCAAGCACAGAGAGCACCCGGTGCTGGCAGAGCCCAGTACCTGGCCCTCTGAATTGCCACACCTTCTTAAGTATCCGTAGGTGTCTATTAAAACATAAAATGGGGACTTTTAGGAATCTGTCCTACAGAAATGAAATGCACTGACATGTAGGTACAAGCTTATTTATGGAAGCATTGTTCGCTTCGACAAAAACTGGGAAACAATCCGAATGCCTGCCTGTGAGCAGGTAAGAGCTGAACAAATTGTAGTGCATCTATACCAGGGAATAGTAAGCATCGTTAAATTGAATGGTTTAAATAGATATTTATTAACCTGGAAAGATGCTCATGATATATTAAGAATACTAGTTTCACAGTATTATCCCTTTGTATAAAAATGAAAAGGGGGATGGGGACCTTACGTATGGATCTGTATCTGCTGTATGCATGTACAGAAGGTGTCAAATGGATGCACACCCAACTTTTCACATTGGTCACCTCAACCAGCAGGGTAGAGGGTGGGGAAGGAAAGCTGTTGGCTTTTTTATGCTTTCATTGTTTTTGACCATTGTTTCCTTGACTTTCATGGTGAAAGTGTGCTTGAATTTTTCCATGATAACGTCCTTCTGTCTACATCTTTCCTTCTCTTTTTGATTTATTAATACGATCATTCAATTTTCTCTAGCTTGAAGATGACATCATTGTCAAACAGAATTATTTTAATACTATAAAAAATTTTGCACTTCAACTTTCTTCTGAGGAATGGATGATTCTAGAGTTTTCCCAGCTGGGCTTCATTGGTAAGAAAAGTGTCAGCTTTATCCATTTTTCAAAAATAGCCATGACTCTTAGAATCTTAAGCCAATTGCTTTTTTTGGTCCTAAAGTTGTCTTTTATTTTTCAATGGAAATGGATTGTTTTTGAGAAAATTTAACTTAGGTAAACTGTGTGAAATGATGAAAGTCAACCCAATATAGAATTTAGAAGCTTTAAGATTGTAGGGCTTACTCTCGAGTTCTGCATAATGCCAACCATGATCCTGGTGAGCATGTTGGATTTCGTCTCTGACACTTCTAGTTCCTTTGTCCTCACAAGATTGGATTTTCTCATGAATTCCTGGTATTTTTATGCAGTGCATGAAATTATTGTTCAGGGATTAATTTTTATTCCTTTCTTTATTAACTAGTTGGGGCACTC